>VMKM01001531.1:65000-132921 GCA_008360985.2 Macquaria ambigua | reverse complement strand
CTCTCTCTCTCTCTCTCTCTCTTTCTCTCTCTCTCTCTTTCTCGCTTTGCCTCAATCACAAGCGAGCAGACCTACTCTTTTATTTTCCTTTGGCCCTCGCCGTATACTGTGGATTTGCACACACACACACACACACAAACCTGCAATCTCTCTCTTTCGTCTCTCTTAGCTGCCACCCCCCCACCCCCACTTTTTCCAATGATCTAACTCTCTCTGCTGCACACACACACACAGAGACAAGCGAACATACAAAATAGACACTTTTTCTTTCCCATGACAACTCTCTCTCTTTCTCTCTCTCTCTCTCTCTCTCTCTCACACACACACACACACACACACACACACACACACACACCTTCTTGTTTCACTCAGTAGTTAATTCTATGGAGATTTAACCAAAAAAGCAAGTCCTCAAATTTAATGGTTTACCTTTTAGGGGACTTGAGTTTTGTCCCCTAATTGGACTTGAGTCCCCATAATGTGAGTGTATATACAGTATGTCCTCACAACGTAACATTCAATAGGACTTTTTCATCGAAGACATTTTGACATGTCACAGTAAGAAAAGCACAGGTGTAAATAATAAAATGAATGATGGCTAAAATCCAATTAGCTGCTTCAGTTTCAGGGTCCTGGTATTGTGTGGGCTCACTGTCACTCTGTCATGGTTTACGGGGACGCTTGAATAGAACAAAGCCATCGTTAAATTTATTATTTACACCTGTGCTTTTGCTACTAAGACAAATCAAAATGTCTGCTGTGAGCACACGCACTGCAAGGTGCAGCTGTCCCAAAACTGTGGAGTCACACTCGCAGTCTAATCTCCTTCCCAGAACAATGACAAATCTTACTCTGAGATAATCTTCACCTGTGACGCCATAACTTAATTCACCGCCACAGGAACGAGAGACAAGCAGCGTGACGTCACTGTCGCCCTCCACCGCCACCGTTGAGAGCTGCTCACTTATCTCCCCTGCACCCGGGCATATCAGGCCTCACTGAGGGGAGATAGTGTCACCCCCACCACCACCACCTCACCCAACCCTGCTCTCGCCTTCTCCTCTCCTCGCCTCATTGAGCCTCACCAAGCCGAGCAGGAGCCTGGGGTGTTATCAGTTCCTGATAGTTATCGACTTACATTAAAACATAAGAGGGGAGAGAGGAGGAACAGGCGGATAGACAGACAGAAGGAGGATGGAAACACAAACAGAGTGGGTGGTGATGGATACCGGCTTTCATCATCTGTAATCATGTTGTCCATCTCCATCTTTAAATCGCTGCTGCTTCTTTTATCACCGTTTAAAATCCACCAAAGGAAAAGAAATAAAAGGGATGGAGGGATATATTGAGACTTCAAAAAAAAAAAAAACTTGGTCGTGGTGCCCACGCAATAAAATCATTTGGTTACACAAGTTCAGTTTCTGATAAGGGAAATAAGTTTGGAAAAGCCTCTGTGGGAAAGATTGGAAGGCGCTAAACGTTAAATTAAGTGAAAGTGGAGCCAGTGGATACTGGGTCTGTAGGGTGTATAAAATCAGGATTATGATCGTCACACATTGGATTTTTGAAAGAGAAAGTATTAAATATTACAAACTTTTCCTTTAGCAGAAGCTTTGGTTTGAATAAGATATGCTGTCTTAATAGAATTAGTAACTGCCTGGTTAGACGAGGATGAAGGGAAGGACTTGGAATATAATGATATGGTAATGTATAAACAGTATATATCACAGTATATATCACCGCAGATTATTATTTTGACAGTGTTCTTGCGTACCAGCCAGCTGAAATAAAGGTTTATCATATATGTGGATATTATAACATGCATGTTATCTTCCCTCCTTCCTCTGAAGAAACTCTAAAGCAAAATTAGTTTTGTGTGTTTTACGCGTGTACTCGCCAGCTACTTGCAACAGTAATCGTAACACAGCGCGCAAATCGAGTAGCAAAGAGGGTGATGACGGACTGATGACCTTGCATACTGAGGACAGTAAATCAGTATCCTGTTGTTGTGGGTGTGACGGGCAGTGATGACGAAATATGCAGCAGAGACAGACCACGCCAGGGTCGAGGTAATTACTGCACAAATAGCTTATAAAGATTCATAATTATAATTCAGTTTTTTGGCCTAATTATATAGCTTCCTCCTGTAGGCCTGGTAGCATCTGTTCTGTGGCCAAGTACCGGTCTGCATCCAAGTGGTTGGGAACCACTGTGGTGTGGTACAGTATGATATAGTGTGATAATATGTTGTGTTATATGGTGTAGCATGGCATTAGGGCTGCAACTGACAAATCTCATCTTTTAATTCATTTGTTTTTCTATTGAGTGTCTTACTTACGGTGTGTTCACTTAAAAATGATAAAAACATATAATCAACAGAGTGGGGAATTATTAAAACATTTATATATCAGTGCCTATATTGTACCTATGTTTGGTACCAATACAGTAATTAGAATACTTCAATACTTTACTTTGAGAAATATAAATGTGAATTTCTGCAAAACCCCTTTATTTTCATTGAACTAAAGAAATGAATGTTCTAAAATGTAAAATGTCATCTAAACACAAGCAGCCATATTTCCAAAATCAAATAATCTAAAAATTGGCAGAATTTTTATTTAAATCAGGAACTATCTGATCAAATAATAAGTTAACAAGATTACCAATCTGATGGACAGGAAACGTGGAGAGAAAGAGAGGGGGATGACATTCAACAAAGCTCCCCGGCCAGATTTGAACTGGTGATGTTGCTGTTATGTGGACCCCCAGGCCACCATGACACCCCTCGATTATACATTTTAGTAGAAGCACTGAGTCCAGTACCCAGCCCCGATAATCAATTGTCAAAATTGTGTTTGAATAAACTGTCAGTCACTTAATCACTTTGTTGTTGCCATCAATTATTTCATTGATGGCATGGGACGGTGCATTACAGTGTTACATAATGTTTGGAATAAGTGCAAGTACACACACACACACACACACACACAAACACACAGTTAACCAGCAGCGTGCATAATCCAGGGCAAAGACAAAAGGGAAAACCTTGTGATAGCGATCTTGTAATGGATCAGATTGATTTAATTCACTGCACCGGACAATTTCTCATTCTTAATCCTCAAGATGTCTCTGAATGGATTTTATGTGGGAGGCCCATTCAATTGTTCTCTCTCACCTCCACACATGAGACTCTCAGACGGCGAGCGAGCGAGAGAAAACACGGGCAGACAAAGAAACAGAGAGAGAAAGAGAGAAGTAGAAACATAAACTACCTCCACACTCAGCTTATTTGATCTCGCAGCCCTTTTTGTTGACATTTTCCCTCATATAAAAGGAAGCGCTTTTATGCTTTTGGTGCTTTAATGCTTGATGTCTGCATTTCTTTGAAAGCTTCTCCTTGGAGAGGGTGGCCAGTTTGGTTTCTCACTTTCCCTTCCAAAAAAAGCGTAGAAGGGTTACTTCCAACCTTTTATCACTTTTATTGAATACTCATGCAGAGAAAGGAGACCCACTTTATTTATCCTTAGAGGACTCTGTCGAGGGCGGAGCGTTGTGCATTGCAGCGTGCTGCTTGAAATATGCTGGAAATGCCTGGAAAACTCCAGACCCTGCTCTCCCAGGAGAGCCCCATCTATAATAGGCCTGGCTGTTTCCCTCTGCTCCCTCGCTGCAACCCTCTCCACACATAAATCTCTGCTCCCCAACCCTGCTCTGCTCCTCTTTCACTCCGGTTAGCTCCCACTCCTCTTCTGCATTTCACTCCTGCCCTCATCCACACTACCGCATTTCCCTTCTTCTTTCTTTTTCTGCACTCCTTCCATTAGTGTTCCTTCCCCGATTTCAGCTGCTCCTCAACTCTCCGTCGCTCCTCTGCCCTTTTCCTCCTCCAGATTTCTTCCCGATCTTACCCTCTTCTCTTCTCTCGCCTGATCTACTTCTCTATTTTCCTGCTCCTTCGCTCCAACCCTTGCCAAATAATAAATCTGTGCTCTCCTCCTTCTTTAGTCTCCCTTCCTTTTTCTCCTTCTGCCCTCTTTTTAAACATTTCCTCCCTCCTCCTCTTTCACTCCTCTGCTGTCTTCCTACCCAAATTTCTCTCCTCCCCTCGCCCTGTTGTCTTCTTATCTCCTGTCTCCTCCTTTCATGCTCCTTTTCCCCTCCCTCCAGTGTTTCTTCCATTCGTCTCCACACATCCTCTGACCATTCATTTCCTCAACTCTCCTCCACTCCTCTGCCCTCTTCCTCCTCCAAATTTCTCCCCGTTCTCATCCTCTTTTCTTCTCCTCTCCCTTCATCCAACCTCCTTCAGACATAAATCTCTGCTCCCCAACTCTGCTCTCCTCCTCCTTCACTTTATCTTTTTTCTCTTACTGCTCCTTCTGCCGTTCCTCCACTAATGTTTCCTCTCTTCAATCTCTACTCCTCCTCTGACCTCCCCCTCTCTGCTGCCTTCCTTCACTCCTTTGCCCTCTTCCTACTCAAATTCCTCTCTTGTCCTTATCATCTACTCTTCTCCTCCCTTCTCATCCACTCCTCTATTTTCCCGCTCCCTTGCTCAAACCTTTCTCTCCTCCTCTTTAGCTCCTGTTGGCTCCTACTCCTCCTCTTCATTTCCCTCCTGCATTCCTCTGGTTTACGCTTCTGAATCTCCCTTCTTCCTTTTTCTTCTGCTCTCCTTCCTCCATCTCTGCTCCTCCTCTCAGTGCCCACAGGAATCTGCTGCCCTCCTTCACTCCTCTACCCTTTTCCTTACCAAATTAAAACTTTTCTCCTCTCTCCTCATCTGCTCCCCTGTTTTTCTGCTCCTCTGCCCTGCTTACCTCCTCCTCCATCACTCCTGTTAGCTCCCACTCTTCTTGATTTCCCTCCTGCCTTCATCCTCCCACCATCTCTATCTCCACTCCTCCCCTGAGGACCTCTTCTCTGCCTCCTTCACCCCTCTGCCCTCCTCCTCCCACGTGAATGTCTCTCCTCTTTTAGCTCCTTCTCCTCCTCTTCATTTCTCTCTCTTGCACTCCCCCCTTTCTTCCTTCTTCCTTCTTTCCTTCTTCGCCCTCTTTCTATTGATGTTTCCTTCCTCTCTCTTTCCCCCTCCTCTGAACGCCCCCTTTCCCCTGCCCTCCTCCTCTCACCTGAATTCCTCTCCTGCCCTTATCCTCCATTTCTTGTTCTCTCCCCTCATCTTCTTCTCTATTTGTCTGCTACAACCCTCTCTATATATAAATCTCTACACCCCAACCCTGCTCTCCTGGTCCTTCACCCCTCTCCTCCTCTGCATTTCACTCCTGCCCTCATCCACATTACCGCATCTCCCTTCTTCTCTCTTCTTTGACCCTTCTTCACTTCTCTGCCTTCTTCCTCCAATCTCAGTTTTTTTCCTGCCCTCTTCCTCTCTTCTTCTTCTCCTTCTCCTTTATATTCTTTCTATTCTAGTTCTTCGCATGTCTTCTCTTCCTCCTCCTCATCCTCCTCCTCCTTTCCCTCCAAGTCCACTACTCCTCCCTCATTCAGGCTGACATATCAGCCTGAGTGACGGGTGTCAGTCCTAATACCAGTCGATGCTCTCTGTTAGGATCTGCGTACTCTCCAGTCTTTCACTCCCACACACACACACACACACACACACACACACACAGTCAGCCCGTGCAGAGGAGGGAAGGGGGAATTTGCCGATGTCGTTTTACCAGATTACTAGATTATCGCAGGCATCGCGGTGAATTAAGCGACGGCTAATTGTGGTGGTTATTTTATTTATTTATTTTAATTGCTGTTTCTTGTCACCTCAGATTACGCCTCCCGTGCCATAAGGATATCAGATCTGTCAGGTACTGGAGGGCTTTAAGATGAGGCCCCCCCACACACACACACACTTAAATCCGCCACCGCTGTGTTGTTTGAGCCTCCGCTCTGCTCTTAAACAAGGCATGCCATGCCATTTTTAATTATCTTCATTTGAGAGTACAGCTTTTTTTATTGAAGTTTTTTTACCACCCAATTAGAGCAACAGAGTCAGTCAACCTTTTATATTCACTTTTATGGCACGATCAGTACAGTATGGCACTAATGGCCAAGGTTGGGGGGGTTGATTCATCCTGCAGCCGCTCATGCAAGCAATGCTCATCAGTGGTGCTTCAGATGATAAAAACCACCAAGGAGACAAATATGTTCAGTTGCTTTGTGTATTGAACAACAGTGACAGTACAAAAATCAAACTTTGGGGCCTTGATTAATATTGTTCTGCCTCATTCTTCAATTTGTTGAATTTCTTGGGGAGGACAGTCTCTTTAAAACACTGGTGTACAGGACGAAAGGTACATTGCGCTCTTATGGCCCACATCAGTTTAATTTGTCTACTAAAAAACCTGAGGGTGCATACACACTGCACTGGTGTTGGTGGTGGGAGGAGGTCTCAATAGGGGCCAAATGTTTGCCCCGGGGCCAACAACCGGGTTAATCTGCCCATGCGTGCAACCGTGGGTATCCCCTGCAAAATCGCTGATTGAATAGCTGAATTAGTTAGAAATCATATAATCCCTCTTGTCTTCTAATACGCACACTACTGTAGTGTGTCCAATACTTTAAAAAAAAGCCTAACTGTATGAGGTCATGCTTATGAAATTGAATAAAGTAGTGGTTCATTACACAGACATGCTAGTGAGTTGTTGTGCATTTCTCCAAATCTTTACATGCTGTAAATGCCAAACCCTGTTTTGAGTTAACCCACAAACCCCCATCTGAGAGTATTTTTGTTGTTAGATGATTCAGAAAGGAATTACACAACTGTTTGAGGGCGTAACAGTGGAGAGCTTGAAACTAATGATCAATGACAATCTCATCTCTCAGTCCGCCCATGTACTAAGCTATAGCAAGTGGGATAAACAATGTTGGGGCCTGTGAAGACTCTCGGTCATCCAGGTCATCGTATATCTAAAAGCGCTAAGTCAAAGGCAACTGGACTTGCTTTAGATTCTTGAATATGTTTTGGATGAGAGGCGAAACGTTTTCAACCATCTGAAGCGAGCGCAGTTGTCTTTGCCTCAGCGTTTCTAGACACATCTTAAGAGACCTCTCTGAGGATCCCTCGGTGCCCCTGGAGCCCACTTTGGTGTAAACCTGTGCTGATGCAAACCATCAAACATTGATGGTCCAGCTGGGTTGCTGTTGAAGAAGAGACTCAAGCCAATGGGGCCTCCTCTTTCTCCTCCTCTGCTTCCTGAGCACTCCTGCTCTGCCTCTGTTTATCCTCAAACATCCCCTCTTGTCAACAGATTAGGACTGAACCCCGCTGTCTCTTCCTTTCTTCGTCTCTCTCTGCCTCCATCTCTCTGTCTTTTGGCCTGTCTCTTTACATCTGCGCCTCTGCTCTATTCTTGTGATGGGAGAAAAGAGTGGGAGGAGGAGGAGGAGGAGGGGGGAGAAAAAGAAAGTCTATGTATGTGTGTGTGTGTGTGTGTGTGTGTGTGTGTGTGTGTGTGAAAGAGAGAGGGGAGAGAGATGGGACAGGTGCTTGCAGTGCAAGAATTGCTTTGCTTGCTTTGCTTGCATGATCAGGCTGCAAAAATGTTCAGCTCAAGCAAAAGTGCTGTTCAAGAATCGACTCTGAGAAACAGGCTTCCTCGCCTGTGGCCAGACCGGCACAGTGTCGGATCACAGCGGCAACGTGCTACATCGGACCCCCACACACACATATATACACATACAGGGCCGAGCGGTAATTACAGGGGCACACAGACGCGCGGTCAACCGCACAGTGATGTAGTTGGCCTGTGTTAGGAAGCCAGGCACACCACCGGACTGAGCAGTAAATCAGGCCGCTCAGAGAGAGGCAGTCAGAGCTGTCAGCAGAGGAAGGCAGGCAGCAGACACCTGGAAGACTCCAAACAGGCTAAACATACATTAGGCTGCAGCTGCTGCATGTAGGGGACGGATTCACTCTGATCACATTTACAGGCTTACACCGGCTCAGCTGGAGACACTGATCTGCTGCTCTGCTCTGTTCTCTGCTGTTCTGTTCCTGATCTTCTCTGTTGGTTCTGTTGTTCTGTTCTGTTTCTCTGGTTTTCTCTTGTGTTCTGTTTCTGTTCTGTCGCTGGTTTGTTTTGTTTCTGTTCTCTTTTCTTTTGATCTGTTCAGGTTTCTGTTCTGTTCCATTTGGTTCTTTTCTTCACGGTTCTGCTCTTCTGTTTCCGTTTCTGTTCTGTCCCGTTCTACCCTGTTTTCTTTTGTTCTGATCTGTTCAGGTTTCTGCTCTGTTTCTGTTCTGTTCTGTTCGGTTCTTTGTTCACTGTTCTGTTCTCTTCTGTTTCTGTTCTGACCTGTTCTCTTTTGTTCTGGTCTGGCCCGTTCTGTTCTGTTCTGATCTGTCTTTCTTCTGTTCTGTGTTGTTCTCTTTTGTTCTGTTCCACCCTGTTCTTTTGTCTCGTTCTTTCCTCTTTCATTTCTGCTCTGCTTTGTTCTGTTTGATTCTCTATAGCTAGAATAATCAAACTTTCCTAATCAAACTTTACTCTCTCTACTCTACTCTTTCATCCGGCTACATCCAATACACTCAGTATCTTCAGCCCTAATTAATCTGAGCTCCTTAGATTACAATATTGATTGATTAACATCAAATCATAATGTCAACCGATCTAATCTGACACATTCTATTGTCATCCAAAGACAAATGCATCCATCCTTCAATCCAAGATGCTCAGACTTTTTGTGTGTATTACTCCATTCAACTTTCTATAAATAATAATATAAATCAATAATTATATATTCTACTCTATTCTATTCTATTCTATTCTATTCTATTCTACTCAGGTGGGCAGCTCTGCTCCAGCCTGGGAGCTCCTCTGACTGTCTGTCTCGGCAGATCATCGTCTGTGGTTCATCACACCGGTGGCCTGCAGCACCGGAGACCCAGGTGCTAAAGCAGGTATACACACACACACACACACACACACACACACACACAGTTGAAGTGTTCACATCAGGCCACCTCAATTAATCCCCTCTGTCTTTGGAGCCCTGACTGCCCTCAAACACACACCCATCCTCTCTCTCACTGAGGTGTGTGTGTGTGTTGTGTGTGTGTGTGTGTGTAGTGAGAGAGAGGAGAATCTATCAAGGTGATCGATAAATAGGGACATTAATATTAGTAATGGGGCTCTCCTCCAGTCCAGTGAATATGTCTCCGTCTTTACGGTAAAATATGAATTTTTCTTGGCACCTGCACGTTTGCAGCAGGGCCGCGCGCACTGGCACGAGCACCCGAGACTCTACCTGCATGCTAAGAGGAGGATGCACTGGTCTCTCTCTCTCTCTCTCTCTCTCTCTCTCTCTCACACACACACACACACACACACACACACCGACTTCCTGTCTCGAGGGACCCTTGCGCTGGTCTTTACTCTCCGCTCTTTCTCTTCCACACACACACACACGCGCGCACGCACACACACACACACACACACACTGAGATTGAAGGAATGCACGTGTCTGGCGCGTATGTGCGTGCGCGCGTGTATTGGAAATTGATCCAGTGTGACTCATGTTAAAGCCCGGCGACCAGACTGTACATTGGATCCTCGCCTCATCAATCATCCCCTGACTGGCAGGGCTGTGCGCAGTGTGTTTGTGCGCGTGCGTGTGTGGATGTGCGCGTGCCTGTAACACATCTTCTGTTGACCCACACTGCCTTTGTTTGTGTCAACCAAATCTATCTCTTCATGCGTTTCAAAGGTCACGTCAAAGCAATGTCGTGTGCAGATGCTCCACATCTCTCTCATAAACGTGTAATTGAAGAAAAATGAACGCAACGCGTCTGGCCCGTTTGTGTCTGCTCAAATCTCGTTTTTACCCAGCAGAGCAAAGACCCTGAACACCCCACGGCTCGCCTGTGGGCTGTAATGATGATGTCCAGGCCAGCACAAATCTATAACAACATAACACATTTACACACGCGCACGCGTATACAGATCCACGCGCGCGCGCGCACACACACACACACACACACACACACACACACACTGCCAGACATATAGATGCACAAACAAATACACTGCCAGCACATACAGAAAGACACCCCAAAGCGCACAGACGCCCGCACACAACAGGGTGAAGAGGACGGGTAAAAGGGAGAAGAAATTCGGGCATTAAGAAGAAACTTTCCTCTGTTGCTCGTGCCTTAGCCAGTTCAGACCGAGTGTGTTTTAACATCTCTCACCTTGGTTCAAAGTGATCGCCAAAGTTATGATCCACAGGGCTGGCATGGTTCAGCCGAGCGCATTCAGATTCCTCCCCACGGCTCTGCTTCCCCGAAAAGACACCATCAATTCCTCCCGACCGGGTGAATTTAACTGGAATCCTCTTTGAGTCATGAGAGTGAAAGAAGCCAAATTTAGAGGAAAAAATCCGATGCCTCTTTTCCTCTCTCCTCCTTCCCTTTCTTCTACTCGTTTCCCTGTTCTTCCCGTGCGTAAAATAAATCTGTCTCCACTTTTTTTAAATTTTGGTTCCTGCTCTCTCTCTTGGTTTCTCAGTCTGCGTCTCTTTTCCTCTCTGCGCTCTACATTCCCATTTAAACCGGACTGAATTCCTCTCTCCCTCCCCTCTCTCCCCTATCTGCCCCCCCTCCTCTCACACAATCAGTAGCACACACCCCCTCCCTCCCTCCCTCCTCCTCCACCTCCTCCACGCCTCCCCGCTCCAAATCTCAGTTTTGGACTCCACAGACAGGAGGAGGAGGGCGCCCCAGCGGCCGCAACGAGAACTGCGCTTCAAACTTAAACCATCAAGTGCTTTAAATTCTCAACATAAGTGCACCTTAAACACAGAATATTCTGTAGCAGATTATGGTTGTAAATCTTTTATAAGATTAAAATATATTAATGTCCTACAAAATGGCATAGTAATGTAGGTGTGCATTAATTAAAGGGCCAATCAGATTTTTTTGACAAATATGCCTACAGTATATTCTCAAATATCTACTAGCATCTAGCAGTTTCAGCAGTTTTTGTGTGTCTTATTTAAAAATACCTGTGTAGCCTATATACAGCAGTTTACACACTCATATAATGATGTAAACACATATTTTAAAGGCCCTGAAAACTCTATTTTCACAATCAGCTTGTTGCTATGAGTAATGGGGTCCAACGTGAACACAACATTTTCTGCCAAAGTTAGAACCGTTTTGGTTATTTAACATGTTTCTGTAAATCTGTCTTTAACCTTGCCTTTTGGTTTTGAGTGGGCAGGGCACAGCTGGAGAGAGGTGATGTAATGTATTTCCATGCCTTTCGATCACAGTTTTGAAACATTTGAATCACAGCAGTTGTGGGGCTGTTTGCTTTGCCAGGCCGCCGTCAATCAGTCTAATAAACCACACCTACACAGTCCTTATAAAGCAGATTAGCAGAGCTTTTTTTGCATTACTGTAAACCAAGACCAAACTTTAATTTTTCACTGTTGTTTATTAAGTCATAATTATTCAGCATTATAGAGAAATACTTTTCAGGACATTTAAGTGCCAGAAAACATGAAAAACTTGGATTTTGTTCTAATATTACTCCCTTGTATGAAAAGACCTGTCAGTCAATATCAGCCCAAATCTTTTGTTTTGAATTATAGTGCTGCCTTATGATTACTGTTTGGTTCACTAAGTGTACCTTTACTGTCATGTAAAAAATATATTTTTTATTTTCTTATAAATTCTTTGCCTGTGATTGACCACCGTAAAATTCATTATGACATGTTGTTATATTTCTGTTCAGTTCACAGTAATGGACTACTGGAGTACTATCTGCGGTTACAGTTACCTTATGGTATCACTGTGATATTTCCATTTTAGTGTATTACTGTAACCTCGGAGGTGTGTCATACTGTATGAACTAAATTAATAATTATAGTGACTTCAGCACAGTATGTCATTTTTAATAACTTATTGCTATCACACTGTGATTTCCATCATTTTCAGCAGGAACTTTCAGTAGTAGGTGTCTCCGGCGTCCAATGTTGTGTTTAAAGTGACTTCTTTTTAGGAAAGCTTGGGGTCAGATATTCCATTTTACAAACATGTTAAAGAACAAAACGCTTTATGACCGCTTATATTCTTACAGCTACACGACTCAACAGTCTGCAAATATGGTGAAATCAGTATTTTAATCAAAACTGTGTCTCAAATGAGGCCAGCTTTGGCACTGCACACTTGTTGGCATCTATGTGTTTTGTTCAGTTTTAACTAGATCACAACAGCACGCCCTTTTGAACACGGAATAAGTCGGTATTTAAGATCAAGTTCAGAAAAACAAGTCCTTTATCCTCAAACAGCTGGACAGACTTATGGATATCCATCTGTGTGAGGACTGTGACCACTTACTGTGTAATTAACTAGTAGCATGTGTACAATGTAAGGCTGATTATTAACCTCCACCTCCACCAGTATCAACATGTGGTAACAATATTTTTCCAACCACAGTCCATACTGAAGGGGTGGAGGCGGGAAAAAGATAAGAGGACCAAACGGAAATCAGAGAGAAAGAAAGATCCAGACTGTAAAGCAGATGTATATTTTTGTCTGTGACATAATGAAAGCATTATTTAATCATATATTTTAGAAATAATGAGATTGAGACAACTGCCGATATGAAATTGAATTCAGAGAGAAAGTCAGTCAGTGGTTTTCCTAATTTTATAACCAACCAACCATTTTTTTTTTTTACAAGGGACTTTGAATTATTGCATTGCACTGCCCTCTGTTGGCCATTTTTTGAACAAAACAAAATGATGGCGTATGGCTTTTTAGAACCTGTTGATAACTTATAGTCTTACATTCAGTGATTACTGGATTTGTGGGTTATTTTATCATATCCATTATTTAGTGAAAAGATAATGTTCAGAAATGTTCTACACAGTCACTAAGGAAACAATGCTTGATGAAAAGGAAGATACTTACCCTTTGAAAAATCAGGATTTGTTACAAAAATGACATCCTAAAAGAAATACTATAAGTCCAAGTCAAGTAACCCACCCAAGTCCTTGTTTATATAATACTAAATTATTAATACAATATTAGAATTCTAAATACAAAGATTTGGGAAATATTGATGTCTATATTTCATGTACGCATTTCTTTGTTTTAAAAACTGATTTTGGAACAGAACTTTTCAGTTGTTTGAGGAAATGTCACATTTTCTTGAGGCGGAGTAGTAAACTGTGACGTACTGCAACAAGAAAATGACCAACGCAGAATTTTGGATCAGATCTTTTGAAGGTTTCTGAACAGGAAGAACCAACGACAAGACAGGTGAAATTAACCCAAATGCATGTTTATTGAAGTCAACAACTGAACTGGTATTTTAACCAAAAAAAACCCAAAAAAAACAAATTAAACAAATACAGTATGAACATAACAGCCAACAGACGCAAACCCACCACAGCATGCGGTTGGATCTCGCCTTGATGACATCATCAGCCATTGTACAAATTAACATACATGACAGCACTATTCTCATGTGATATGGATATTTATTCAAAAGGAAGACTTGTCATCCAAAATTATTAAGTCTGAAAACAAAGATGTCGTTTTAGTCATCGAAATAATAACATTTTTGTGAATGCAACACATGTAAGAGTGTCCGGAGTCTGTTTGGGTCAAATAATACACACCTCACACTCATACACAAACACACACATCATGCCTGCCGTGCATGTCCAGATATGTGTGTGGATGTGTATGTACCCAAAGAGTGTGTGCAAAGTGTGTATGGGTGCGCTTGTAAGAGTATCTAGTAAAGGCAACACTATATACATGAAATTATATAAAAATGGTTGTTGAAACAATAAAATACGCAAAAAACAAAATTTCTAACCTTCAAGTTTTGGAAAATCTAATTTAAAAAAAAAAAGAAAGAGAAAATGATTATCAGTTGAATTGAAAGTAATACATTTAAGATTATGCACACCTCTTACAAAACATAATTTAAAAAAAATCAATTTGTTTATACTACAAAAAGGAAAGAGATGACTGGCAGCTAGTGTGCGACTGCCTGAAGAGGATTTGGTGAGAGTCAAGACGTGGGGCAGGACAGCTCGGTCTGACTGAAGAGGAGGGGAAAGAAAAGCTGATGTTTGCTGGCATCTGGTGACAGCTAGTCATTACTGCACTGATGCAATGAAATATGAATTAGACTGACTGCATGTCCCAAGTCAACGCCATTGCACCCCTACATGGTTTTAATGTAGCAGTGGAGGGGAAAACCAGAGTCCTACATCATCAGTTTTCTCAGCGTTATTCCAACGGACTGCAGTATTGAGGAGGTACAGGCGGGTTTAACTGGGACAGGGTCTATGTTTGCAGATCAGAGAACAGCAGGGAGGTCAGTCTGGGCAGACCGCCGCTCTTGTCTCACGAGAGATGCTTGTCGGCACTTCTTCATCTCCGACACTATCTACATTTCCAACCGTTTCTCATGCAAGCTACATGCTAGCACATTAACCAAGACGAAGGACAGGACGATAAATTACAGGCAAATACATGTACAGGTCCATTAGTTTTTAAAAGACACTACACTTTGTTGAGTATGAGGCAGGTATTCCCTTCTCCATTCACAGAGAGAGACTCTGACTGGGGTTAAATACAAATCAAAGGTTTACTCTTCAAAGTTGACAATAAACTCTGTGAGACAAAGCCCGTCCTCTGGTCTGCAGACATGAACACTGTGAAAAGCTGGAGAGTGTTGCAGAGCAAACGCGAGATAAACAGTGCTCTGAATTCTTCGAAGTATTCGTCTCGGTTTGTTTAAAGTTGTGGTGCACGTCTAAACAGTCTCCAACTGAATTCAAACACTATTTAAAGCCAAGTTTACTACTGCGTCAACTTAGCCGCCCCAATTCCAACCGAGAGCTCTAAGAAGAAAAAAATACTATAGCTGACCCTGCTTCAGGTAGCCTCACCCTTTGTAGTATAGCTAGCTTATAGACGCACTAGCCGGGCCACTTGCTTTCAAAGCAGCTAGCTAGGTAGCAGTTTAACGACAATGTGGGGAAAAGTACGAAAAGCACAATCCCTGAACGTTCCCAAAAAGGGGTGTACAAAAACTATCACAGACATAAACTGTCTACGGGTAGACTGACAACAGCAAATGGATTCCTCTCCGAAACACTCCCAAAAAAAGTGCTGCAGAAAGCCATCAGTGCATGCCAGCAAAACCTAAAGGCGCTACTTCTATTGTACATTTACATGGACTCCTGAATGAGAGAGAGACCAGCAAGGAGAATCGGACATCGATCAGAGATGGAGGGGGGTGGGGGGGGCGAGGGGGAAGGAGTGAGGAGGAGAGACCGGGTGAAGGTGGATCAGGACGCAGACGGGATGATTGATTAAAGAATGAAAAGAAATGGACGAGAGGAGCGGAGGGAGAAAAAAAAAAAAGAGAAGAGGACATTTTAGTTCCTAAATGACTTTCTTCAGTGTTAGTGCAGCCCAGACTCCGGCTCGGCAACCTGCCCACCAAGCCAAACCTTGGCATGTGTACAGTCTGGATCCCAGAGCCTCTTAGTTAGATTGCAATCAATTTCCACGACCGGGCCAAGTGGAGCTTGCCAGTGCCAAGGCTAACTCCCAACCTTAATAAAACACTGTTCATTTATGGGAACCTTTTGCTAAGCTGGCGAACGATTCCTGCTCGCAATAACACACACACACAGAAAAAGAAACAATAGCAGAAAGGCTTGTTTTTTTCTTTGCCAGAAACTTTGTCATAATGCATGTAGGCAGTCCTGTCTGGCCCCGTAGTGGAAAGCAAGCAAGCATTTTCACCTCCCCAAAGCAGCGACCGTGCCAGCTTTTTAGAGGAAGTCATGATATCACTACTCAATGAATTTAGTGCCAGGTGGCCTCGCCAAGACAAGCAGTCTGCTGCGGGGAGAAAAATGGCGGAGGCGAGTTCAGCGGGGCATGGTGGAAGGAAGACCACAGCAGTCCATATGCGCCGGGCAGTGATACTCCAGGAACACTCCAACAAACACTTTGACACCTTTGGAAGCCGCGTTCGACCGAGGTTTTGCTACAGTTCAGTGTTTGGGAGCAGAGGGCCGACAAAGCAGGGACTGAAGGTGGCGCGCAAAAAAAAAAAAAAAAAAAAAGGGGGGAAATAAAAGAATAGCATCAAAAGCTTGAGTCTCAAAATTAAAATACAAGTCGGAAATTAGATTTATGGACTCCTGGACTGACGAACCGACAGACACTGTAAACTGTTAACACTGACAGTAACACACTGAGACACTGAGGAGAGAAAATCTCTCATAAGTCCCAAAATCCAAAAGGAACAAGAAAAAGAAAAAGAAAAGGAAAACGTTCCTCATACAAATATTTGCAGTTAAGGTTAGTTTTCATCGCAACGTCATCATCGTTATTTTTATATTTTTTCCCCCAGATAGATTGATAGTTTCGACTCTGCATTTCCACGCATGTAATAAAAACAGGCAGGCTTTTTTTTTGTTTTTTAGAGTATATAAGTTACTGTAATGCAGTAACAGACTGTATGAGATACAGGAGAGAGGGAGATGTAGAAGAGAGAGACAGAAGAAGGACAGATAGAAGGTAGAAAGAGGACAGAGAGAGAGAGAGAGTGTATTTACAGCACACCAAACATTTTCTGTCAAGTAAAAAGAATGCTATATAATTCTATATATATATATATTTATATATGTATACTGGAGCCCCTCAGCTTGGTAGCGCAAGGTGGGAATGCTGTTTTTGCATGAGTGTTGCATGTTGTGTGGTGCTGCGTTGTGGGAACTTCAAAGGCTCGTACCAGGGTCTGTGAGGACGCAGGAAGAGGTTTGATGGCATAAAAAAGATTAAACTGTGAGAGGGTAGAGATTATGTTTGCCAGTCGTAATTTGCTTTGGATGGATTCCTCTGCCACTAGAATGTTTACAGAGGGATACTGCCTTGTTAGATGGAGCAAATGGGGACACAAACGTGAAAAGACAGAGCTGGTTTGGCTTAAATGTTGAGGCGACAGGTTGGCGTGGTGTGAGGAGTGAAGTGTCAGCTCGGGATGCCAAGGAATGTGACTTACAATTTTGCTTTTTCAAGGCGCCGACAGTTAGAAATACGATACGATGCTTGTGTAAAAATGTGTTAATGTGCCATTCAGAAATAATACAGACATGTTAGTAGGAGGCTCGTGTTTGTTAATCTGAGCATCTACGAGCATTCAAATCTGTGTGAGAAGAGTTTTCCCCAAAACTGACTCGTATGTATGTTTGTTTGTGTGTGTGTGTGTGTGTGTTTGAGTGTGTGACTTCAGTTCATCCGTATGCCAGTGCAAAATCTCACTTCCCTGTATCAGTTCAAAGAGGGTAGTACCAGTTGAAGCTCAGCTCATTATCCTGCCCACAGTTCTTTCCCTCCCTTCCCCTCCCATCATCCCTCCAACCGAGTGAAGAACTGAAGCATCGTGAAAACAAATGGAGGGTTTTTTTCCCTTGACTCCTCCCCTCTCCTCAACTCCACGTCCTCCAGCTTTCCCTCCCCCTCCTCCTCCTCCCGCTCCTTTCCTCCACCGCTCCATCCTCTGTCTAGATGAAGTACTCCTTCTTGTCCTCTGCTCCAGAGTGGCCTCCCTCTGCGTTGATGATGGCCGTGTCGGCGTCGGGGGCGTCGTCCGAGCCCTTGGCCTCGTGGGTCAGATACGTTCCTGTGGAAATAGAGAGAGATAAAGAGACACAGGTAGCAATAGAGAGAGAGAGAAATAGGGGAGGAGAAATAAGATTGCTGAGGTAGTAAAAGTCAAACACTGGAACTGTAAAATGACGAAAGGCCAGCAGGACAGAGACTGTTATAAACAGTGGAGTGGCAAGATGTTCCAATATAATGTCTAAATGATCACTTCAGGTGGTAACTTTTGCTGCTTTTTTTGCTTTTAATGTGGGTGAATTACTATATAGTAAAGTTGTCTTTAGGTTGTAGGGACTCTGGAAGACAAAGTCCTAAAAAACAGCTGATAAAAAGGTTTTTATCTGGGTACCACAGGATTCTTCTTTGGAGGTTTTATGCCAAGATTTTCAGGTTATTATGGGTCAGAACTAAGGTAAAAAGTCAGCTGAAGTCCAATCTTTTTTTTCTTTTTTTTTTACTTGATATCTCCCGGTGAGCATTAATTTGGTCTGCAGGTCCAAACATGGCTAGACTTCTAGGTTAAAAACTGGGCTAACTTCAGCTAGTAAGGAGCTGCTTCCCAGTGAACTGTCCAAACAGAGGTTATAGACATCTAAAAAGCTTTTTCTTTTCAACCAAAATTAGCCCAGTTTTAACCAAGATGTCTAGATGTCTTTTGTTCTCCAAATCACCAAATCAGTACTTACAGGGCTCCAAGTAAAGCGATTTACTTTATTTTTATTTTTCGATAGCATTTTATTCTACAGTTGATTCTCCAAAGAGCAACTTCACAACCCAACTTTATTTTCACTGATTGTGTTTGTTTGTACATTTATATACTTACTTTTAAAGTGAGCATGAAAGTACATCCTTGACCTTGGAAATAGCGGTTTAACAAAATAATCTTAAATCAAGCTCTACTTTTTTTTTGCTTTTAGCCGCATGTCATGATTTTTATCACCCAATAGACTTAAATTAGCTGTCATGGAGTTGACATCACGTGACCTAAGTATGGAACTTGGGTCATGGTAAATGGACTTTCCCAAAGAGCTTTACAGATTGGTCTCATTCACACATTCACACACCAGTAGTGACGGAGCTGCCATGCAAGGTGCAAGCAACTTAGGGTTTAGTGTCTTGCCCAAGGACACTTCGACATGTGGACAGGAGGAGCCGGGGAGCGACCCACCAACCCTGGGATTAATGGACGACCCGCTCTACCTCCTGAGTCACAGCCGCCCTCGTTATCATGTGATAACAGGTGGTCGTATACAATATGGGAACATGCTGCAGCGGTGGGCAACAATACACTGGTGGAACAGCAATGACCCTGGACAAGAGAGTGAATGAACAACAGAAACAGACAACATCAGCTGTCTGAACACCGGACCAAAACCGGTCACAGCATTGACTGGGAAGGGGTTAAAGTCATGGACCAAAAGGTAGCAGACGGCCGGAGAAAGATCAAGGAGGCACATCACATGTGACGCCAGAGACCATCTTTTAACAGAGTCGGGCTTACAACCTTTCCCATATACGACCACCTGTTGGGTATGACCAAACTTCCATGTTCAGTCAACTCATGGCAAATGAGTAAACTCCATTCGCTGATGAAGACTGTGAGATGTCTTTGAAAGCTCTGGAAAAAGCTGGCAACTAGAACTTGAGTTAAGATTATTTTGTCAACCAACTTTTAAAGTGATTTAAACTTTGCAACTTTCTAGCCATTATACTGTAAGTGCACATATTGTCAGTTGTTTCATGGGTTGCTTTTGTGCTTCATTAGTGGGAACTATCTGCATGTACTCTCACATAATGGCAGTTAAATGACAGGGAATGACTCAGTTTGCATACACGACAGTAATTGCTCACTCCTCGGCCGGCCCCGCAGACTCGTACACATGCAGTCACCAGACAGTGAGGAGCTTCACACTATCACCCCCCCCCGATCCCACTCTTCTCTGCACAAGTGCCTTAACCAGCCAGCAGGAGTCACTAATGCAGCGACACGGACATGATCCCTCACAGACCTGGCATCTGTGAACACTGGCCACCAAGCGATTGTGTTCAATATTCTGGACCAGCTGGAGGCACCGGAGCTGGGAATTGAATCTGGCGCACTGTGGTGGTGGTCATGGGCAAGTGTTTATCAACTGTGCCACCTGGGTGCTAAACCATGTCTTTATACCCTTTAAATTTCACCTGTGCCCTGCTGGAGACATTTGAATTTCCTTTGTTCTTGTTTGTTTATGTGCTAAAAATGTGTTTTTGAGACCTGAATAAAGGTGAAAAGGAAAAAAAAGCACATGAGCAGCAGGGTAACTAACTCATATCATGGCCAGGAAGCAATTACGCTCCTACCACGTCACTTTAAATCCCATATTTGAACATATAATTGAAAATATGCTGCTGACGTCAGGAAATCTAATCTCACAGGAAGTTGTCTGAACCAAAATGTATTAAAAAGGCAATGAATAAACATTCACTTATTGTCATTCATTCGTTTTCTTATTCTGCTTTGAGAGTAAAATAAGTGAGGCTTATGCTTAGAATCCATATTTAGGTATGAGTGCATTTGCATTTCTGTGTGTCCCTGCATTTGTATGCATATGCATGTTTGTACGTGTGAGATCCTGGTATGCATGTATCCATATTTATGCAAGCGTATCTCTGTGTACGCTCTTGCATGCAGGCATGAGTGTGTCCGTGTGTGTTCATGTGTCTGTGCGGGTGTGTGAGCAGTTGACCTTTGTGTCTGATGAGGTATCTGCCGAGGACGATGAGGAGGCAGAGCAGGATGAAGACGATAACAGCCACCACCCCTCCAATCACGGCGTGGTCCACCCCCGAAGAGGTCGACATGGCTGTGGGGTCTTAAGAATAGGCAGGAGGACGGAGGAGAGGAGTTTTTTAGAGGAGAAGAAATATGAGGAGGAGGAGGAAAAGGAGGAGGAGAGAGGAGAAAGGAGAGGAGAGGAGAAAGGAGAGGAGAGGAGAAAGGAGAGGAGAAGAGAAGAGAGGAGAGGAGAAGAGAGGAGAGAGGAGAGAGGAGAGAGGAGAAATGAGAGGAGAGGAGAAAGGAGAGGAGAAGAGAAGAGAGGAGAGGAGAGGAGAAGAGAGGAGAGAGGAGAAAGGAGAGGAGAAAGGAGAGGAGAGGAGAAAGGAGAGGAGAAGAGAAGAGAGGAGAGGAGAAGAGAGGAGAGGAGAAGAGAGGAGAGAGGAGAGGAGAAAGGAAAGTCATGTAGTAAAGATAAGTATAGAGGAGTCATAATGAGAGAGAGGGAAGGAGGAAATGGATGAGAAAGAAGGAGACAAAGAGCAACAGAAAATGAGGTGGAGACAGTGAGAAATAAGGGGAGAGAGGGAAGGAGAGACAGAGATTGAGAGCAGAGGGGGAGGAGGGGGTGGCGGATGAATATTGGTAGAAAAGGGAGACGGATGATGAAAGGCAGCAGAAACAGAGAAAGAGAGAGAGTGAGAATAATGGGGAGAGTGACAGAGAGAAGGCAGAAAGAAAAGAAAAGAAAAGGGGGAGCGGAGAAGACTTGTCAATATATAATACCCAGGCACAGCGGCAAACCTTCAGAAGACAAAGACAAGGATATGAAAAAAAAAAAAAGCCAGGCGAAAGAAAAGGGGCCACCGCGTCACCCTCCATTAAAAACGGTTCGTGACTAACATGCAACAGGATTGTGCAGTTTACCGACCAAGTCCCAATCACTTGTAAGAACCTTGTGGGAGCGCACACTGTTGATGTCGGGTGAATTCCTTACCCCTTCAGCTGTGGTGATTTCCATCTTTTCCACTTTAACTGAAGGATTTTATGCTCTTGTTGTTATGGTCTTGTAGAATCCAAGGCTGGATTCCAAACCGGGGAATGCAGGCAAATGCACAAGGGCCCCAGACCCCCAAGGCCCCACATGCCCCAGATTCAGTTTTTGTGATAATTTAATTACATACAAATTTAAAGTTATCTGCTAGTTTAATCCAGCCACGGTGGATAATAATAATTTAGTTTTAGTGCATGTTAAATTAAAAGCAAGTTGATGTAAAAGAACACAAATTAAAAACGTATTTTTAAAAATAATTGTTGAGATTAACTTTAAAAGAATACAGACATTAATACACTTAAAAAAGTAAACATATAATCACTATATAGTACATATTAAAGAAGTACAGTAAAATAAATGTAATAATAATAAAATAATAAAAATGTACTGTGATTATCCTTATATTAGTTACTAATTATTTACAATGAAGAAGCACCTAGAAATGTATTCTCAATATACTTTTATACTGGTAGAAATATACTTGTGTACTTTGTATAGTTTGTATACTAAAAGCATGCTTTTATTATGGAAAAATATACTTATTTTTCACTTGGGGAAGCTTGTGGATAAAGTTTACAATTCATGGCGGCCGAGCTAAAAACAGACCTCTTTTCTTCGTCTCTGAAAAGCTGGCATTTCTTTCAAGACGCAAGTTTTTCACCCAACAGCGGAGATTTAAGATTTATTTTTCCTCCCAGTTCGCCTCGCTTCAGCCACTTTAGCTACTTGCCCCTCAGAGAAGAAAGCAATCTACGCGGAAATAATTTGATGTAGCATTTATTTCGCCTGACTTTTCAGACCAGATCAAACGCTGGGTGTCAATTTGAAAGTCACTCAGATAAGCACAACTGGAAAGCAGCACTTCTCATACCGAAAAGCGTAGAAAGAAGACTAAAAAACAGATAAAGGAGGAATAAAAAGGGAAGGGAGTTGGAAGGAGAGACTGGCTTGCACTTGGTGAACGTTTGAGGGGTCAAACCAACGTGGAGGGCAAGGATTCAACCAATCAGAGGAAGAAACAGCTAGCTTAAACAACCAATCAGATAACAGGAACGAGAGATAGAGGCACAGCAACAGCCACTGATAACCAGAAATGTAGACAAAACTGAAACTGAAGAGGGAAGGAACTTAAAGGAGGAAGGAACACATTACAACCAACTGGGACAGCAAATGATGGGTTGAACGGCCAATTTTGGAGGAAAAAGTCACATTTCAGCCAGTTAGAGAAGTGAAGGGGCATGACAACAGCCAACCAGAGGGCCAGCAGTAGACAGAGAACAGGGAGAAGAGGGGGCGGTGGGGAGGGGAGGCTCTGAGCACCAGTCAGAATGACACACACACACACACACACACACAGAAAGTCAAACACACACTCTGGCTGGCCGGCGTGGAGGTGAGAGGGGCATGCTGACGAGGCGAGACTGAGAATGAGCCCATAAATCCTGCTGTCAGCATCAAAGGGAAGCAGACAAGACCCAAGAACACCTCGAAGCCTGACCCCCCCCCCCCCCTCCCCGCCCAGCACTCACACACACACACAGAAAAACACACACACATAGAGAAACACACACACAGAGGAAGTGAAACACTGTGTAAATGACTTGTACCACTTAAGAGGTCATGCTTGTGTGTGTGTCTTTGTGAGACAGATGTGAGTGCCTGGTGCGAAGTGACTGGTGCTGGTGTGAATGTGTGAAGGTGTGTGTGTGTGTGTGTGTGTGTGTGTGTGTGTGTGTGTGTGTGTGTGTGAGAGAGAGAGAGAGAGAGAGAGAGAGAGAGAGAAAGAGCTTGTGTTTTGAGCCTGTCTGTGCATGTATGGGCAACAACAAAGCATTACGTGGGCAGGAGTATGAAATATTCATCCCTCCGCTTTCAAAGTTCAAAGTGTCCCCAGACTAGGTTTTTTTTTCCCAGAGTGATAGACAGACAAAAACAGACAGAAACTACAGACAGTCAGACCTACGGATGGACAGACAGGTGGACGAAAAAGTTAGAACGACAGAAAGTCAGAACGACAGGTGACTGGTGGAAAAGTTATACCTGCACTGTTGTCTGCAGCATCTTCTCAAGTGGATGAGTAGATGGATTGTTGGATGTTTAGATTGATGGATGGATGGATGGATGGATGGATGGATGGATGGAGGAGTGTGTGTCGGGGGGGTTTGGGGGATAGGGATTATTAACAGGAAGAAAGAGGGAAACAAGAAAAAAAAACATCAAACAGCTGTGACACGGCCACACGAAAGCCATTTTTTCCTTCGTTGTGTGTTTCTTCAAAGTCTGCTCTTGCTCTCAGATTTGAGTATGTGTTTGCGTTTGCATGTGTGTGTGCGTGCGTGCATGTAAAACAAACTCCCTGTGTCTTTGACGGCTCCACAATGCAAGCACAGTTTGTGTATTGAGGAAAAAACAGCAAAGTAGTAACTTGAATGGTGTTTGTTTTTCCACTCCATTACTAAGCTTCTCGCATCTCTTTTGTTTGCAAGTGTTTGTGTGCAAGTGTGTAACTCCGATGGTTTTACCTGTGAAAGTGTAAACTCCATTCAGCCGGACGGAAACTGAGGGAGTAAGGGAGGAGGCGGGAGAGGGGTAGGAGGGAGTGGCAGTGGAACGAGCGATGCTTGCGGAGGAAGGAGACGAAGAGGGAGAGAATGGCAGGTCGGGGAAGAGGGCGTTGGAGAGGGTGGTGGTGGAGAATTCGGAGACGGGGGTCGACACGTCAGCCGCGGAGGGGGTGGGAGAATGGGAGGAGTCGGGGAAGGGAGTGGAGGAGAGGTCAGAAGGAAAGGAGGAGGAGAAGGAAATGGGATCAGAGCCGGAGCCAGAGAAGACGTCAGGAGTAGAGGAGGGTAGGATGGAGGAGGACGAGGAGGAGGAGAGATGGAGAGATGGATAGGTTGCAGAGCCAAGGGAGGGAGTGGTGGTGTCCAGGGAGTCTGGGTCCATGGGATCTTGGGAGGAGGAGGAGGAGGAAGATGAGGCGTAGCAAAGCAAAGCGCAAAAATGGCCATGGATCGAAAGAACGGGACACATAAAAGCGATGGGAAAGAAGCACATGAACGAGCGAAAGCGGTTGGATGGTAAGCGGTAGCGGTGGATGAAAAAAAACAAAAACAAAACAACAAACAAAAACAGGAGGAAAAAAATGACAGAAAATCAGAAGAGAAAAAAGATGGAAGTACAAGCAAAAGCCACAACAAACGACAGAAATAAAAAAACGTGATGAAGAAACGTAAAAGAAGAAGACATCCCAACTCTTTCTCTACATTAGTCCTCCTCTTCCCCACTGACTGTTTTTCTTTCCTTCTTTTCTTTTTTTTTTTTCTTGTTACCTTGCACCAGGAGTGTGTACTCCCCCTGGCTGTTCCCGATGCCGTTGTCAGCGTGACAGAGGTAGACACCATTATCTGATTTGTTGAGCGTCTCAAAGAGCAAGAAAGCACCATCGACTTTGGCCAGTGGGGGGAGCTCTCCATCCTTCTTCTCCCACATGTAGGAGGTGGGCCTGAGACAGGAGGGAGGAAGAGAGGCACAGACAGAATGAGAGTCCTGAGTTGAACTGTACATGTTCTGCACATTTTGCAAAAAAAAAGTAGAGTTAAATCAAAAGAGGGCCGAAGTGATGAGAGGAGAAGGGAGCTGTGACAAGTGCTGCAGGAGAAATAAAAAAGATGAAATGATCAAGGGTGAAGTAGAGATGGAGAGGGAAAGAGGAGAAATGGTTGGAGGAGAGGTGAGGCTCGGAGGAATGAAGCTGGAGAAAGAAAAGATAAAAGCGGAAGAGGAGAGCAAGTGAGAACAAGTAAGAGAAAGATTGTTACAGTAAGAAAATAGAGAAGGGACTGAGGGAGAAGGAGAGAATGAACGACGGCAAGAGGGAGAGGGGTGAGAGTCTTTGCAGCAGACAGTAAAAGTAAAATAAAAAGGAATGATGAAGAAAATGATGGAAAGAAGGATGGGGGTAAGGAGGAGTGCCGCAGCTTTAAGAAGAAAGGAGATTAAAAGAGATGGAGGGAGAAGAAGACAACAGAACAAAGATCAGCATTTCAAATCAGCCTGCGTTAAAAAATCCATTCTGCATAACAGATTGTGTATGAGAGAGATAGCGAGACGTGCCTTGATAAAAGAATCAATTATGTAAATGTGCCGGTCCTTAAGCGCTGTACAGTAATTACAATGACGGGGGAGTCTGAATCGGGGACAGACCTGAATGGGTCGGACTGATTAATCGCTCTTCAAAATGTGAAAAAAGGTGCAATCCGTAAATTCATGATGGAGGCCAGGTGGCTATTTGTGGTTGTACAGTAACCGTTAAAGGCAAGAACAATACATCTCTTAGACCAAGCTCCTTCAGAGCAATATTTTAAAATCTAGTTGGATGTTTCTGAGAGGCAAAACCTACAACAACTCTATCTGTTGTTGCTGCTGGGTAAAACTGACTGAAAGCCAATGAGAAACATCATCTGCTCCCTTGACACCTTCTGCTGAGCAAACACTTGGGAGACTGTAGACTTACAAGGAAGCTCAGAGTGTGAATATGTGTAATTTTAGGAAAATAAATCCTAACAATCTGAAAAAAAGAGCTCTAGTGTTCAGTCAGCCGTCCTGAGGCAAATAAAAAAATGAATATTCAACCATAAAGTATTTAAAACAAGCGTGTCCTGATCATGTTTGGTTACATCGTCTGGTACCTGCAATAAAATGTAATCAGCTGTTGTATTACACCGCCTCTAAATGCTAGATAATATGCAATTAACTGAACAATTAACTTCACATTTACAGGCTGTAACTCGTGCAGTGTTATTAGACATAATGCTCGAAAGTCGATCTCTGTTATACAGCAGGTAGTTTAAGTGCAGAAAGTTGATTGGTCAGACCGTGCTGATAATTCCCATCATGCATGTCTAAAATCTAGTGTTTTATTCTTGGCTATGAGCTCTTTGCTTGGGTGGAAACTTTTCAATTAGCGTGCATGCATTAGTAAACACTGCACAAAAGTCATGATACGCTTGAAGACATTCTTTATTGCAATTATGGGTACTTTGGTGCTGCATCTGTAATCATTATCACGGTAAAGAATGAGCTATTGGGTGTTTTTGCTAAATTATTAATAGAAGATTTGCTAAGTTATGTTAATGTCTAAAATCTTTGTAATCCAACGCTTAATTCTACCTAAAGTATCTGTCATCAGATCAGTATTTTTACAGTTAGAGATTATTAAAGGATAAGTCTGGTGTTGTTCATATTTTCAGCAAATTCCTGAGAAGACCAACATCTGTCTCATTACTTTCCGACTTCCATACCCTGTCTGTGGCACTTGACATATTTATTTGCTTAACTTTTTTGATTCATTCAGCTTGCATCAGCATAGTTTCAAGACACATCAGGCAGCTGTTTTCAGCAAAAAAAGCTCTGATCAACCCACTGTCACTCCCCGCCCAGCACCAAACAGCAGACGGGAAAAGTCATCTGCTAGCTGGTGCCGAATGCGGCTCATCTAGCTTATAAAGAGCCAGATATTTCCCTCTGGAGTTAGTGGAGACCAAAATGAAGCTAAAAGGAGAGTTCAGAAACACAACTCTAAATGCTAACGTTGTTCCGTGTCTGCTGGATGTGTAAATAAGCCACTGTTTGCTAACTTGTGCGCCATAGTAACTCTATAAGGTGAAAAAATGTTTTGTTACAACATATTGTGCTGCCCCCAAGTGGCCAAAAAAAAATTAATTATTGTAGGTTTAAAGATGGGTCACAAATATATAATTTAATTTACAAAAGGGATAAGTAATTACCTGAAACCGCTGGACAGTAGCAAAGGCAACTCAAACAGGAGTAAATAGTGCATTTGTTGGGGACTATTTTGAGCTGCGGATTAATACACATTTGGTGCATTAGTGAGTATTTACAGCGGCAGTACAGCGTATGTTTCAACTCAAAATAAACCAGAGTGCCCATCTTAACAAAGAACAGGTCATCCAGTGCAATGATGTGGCTCCAGTTTTAAGTAGTTCTCTTGGACAACACTAGGGCGGAATAAACTATATCAGGCTTTGGCTACACAGACAATACGTGCGAGTTGAATCAATCAATTGTTGCTTTTGGTCTTTTCATGGGATTTGTTAACAATAAGAGAAATATACTGTAGAATATGGCTGTCCTTATCCTTTCACAGGTTACAGATTACTGTAATCCTGTTACATGTCACCTGCTGTTTTCTAACCGTGGCCATGACCTTGCACACATAAGGAAGCTTGCACGCAATAGGTCAGAGTTATGCAAGGCTTTTTAGCTGTAAATGTGTTAAGTGAACAGTCTTAGGGGGTTTAACTTGGTCAAATGACATCAAGCACTGAAATGTGATGCAATTGAAAGCACTCCCGGGCCGTGCTGATCGAATAGATGGCAAATATAATAGAATGTACAGCACGAATTCCTTTCTCTTCTATTCGAAAGCTCTTGCCGTCGGGCGTCAAGGAATCACAGTAAAGAATTTGATACGGTAAGTTATTCTTTTGAACCTGACAGGATGTGACCACGGAGAGAGGAAAGTGTGTATCATGGAATGGAGTGTGACGTTCAGTGAGTGTGATTGGGGAGGGCAGCGCGAGGAGGAGGAGAGGGATCCGAGTGGCTGGGTGTGTCGTCGCTGGGATTGGGTTTTGACTGACAGCTGCGGGGGCAACCTGTATCTGATTTGATTGGACACTAGCTCATCCACAAGCAGCGGTGCACAAGCACGCTCCCCTGTCTCTCACCCTCTCTCGCATGCACACACACACACACACACACACACACACTGGCTTCCTCTTGTTTGCTCTCCCTCTCTCTGTCTTAGTCATTTGCTGCTTGTCACCAAATCTTTCTGTCTCCTCTCCGCCCACACTTTTCTCCGCTTCCTGTCTACCTCTCCCTCTCCTGTCGGTTTGTTTTCCTTCCCTCCCTACCTCTCCCTCCCGTGTCATTTTTTGCCTCGATGTCACAGTATCTCTCTTCTCTTCTTCTATAGCCTCGTTGTTGTTTTTCTACATACAGCCTCTGCCACTCAGCATACACTTTTATCTAAAGCCTCTCTGTGTACTATGAGTTTAGTACATTTTTAAAATGGTGATCCCAGTGGGAGCTGAACCCTGAACCCTTGCACTGTCAGGGCCATTTTGAACTACATAGAACCAATTATTACCATAGAGCAAGACTATTTCTTATATAGAACACACATCTTTTAATGGATACTTTCATCCACAGTGTCTAATTGTATCACAAATAAATAAATTTCCAGCATAGGTGGTCCCCGTGGGAATTGAACTCCTGACCGTGGCACACGTGACCCACCTTGCTTTTCTCCTGTCTGATCATTTATCGACTCCCTTGCTGCCTGTAAAAGCACGTACGTGATGACAGTCACCTCCTCCTTCCCCGCCCCCAATCTGTTCCACCTGCCAATCAAACTAAACGACTAGTCTTATTCCTAGCCACTCCTGTGATGAGCTGACAGGGGAGAGAGGGGAGAAGGGAGAAGGGAGGGGGGTGATAGGAGAGCAGAGCAGGAGGAAGAGGAGGAGGAGAGATGGGGATGTTTAGAGGGAAAAGGTGTGAGGAGAGATAGAGGAGAGTTATAGAAAAGGACGGGGAGAAGAGGGGGGCAAGGAGGCGTCGTGACAAGACGGAGAGGAGCGAACGAGCCCTGAGTGACACGGCGGCGGAGAGATACCCGATGATGGAGGGAGGCAGGGAGGGGAGGAGAGGAGAGGGGGAGGAGAGTGGATCGATAGGGCTGGTTGGCTGGAGGTTCATCTATAATGCAGAAAGGCCAGGGGAAAGAGTATATTTGTGTGGGCAGGATTTAAGACGGGGGTTGCAGTTTGTTTGTGTGTCTGTGAGTATCAGAAACATTGTGTTCACACTGTATCAGTGAACACGCGCGAGCTTGTACAAGCAGGTGTTTTCGCTAACTGCGCCCATGTCATGTGTATGTTTATGTACGTGTCATGTTTTAACAAGCGACTACCTGCAAGAGAAGGTGTCAGAAATTGAACATGTAAAGTGTGATTGCTTACCAGCGCGTTTCTGTGTGTGTGCAAATTGTCAGTGCTCCTACTTGCACATGCAGCCTGTAGGTGTGTGTGTGTGTGTGTGTGTGTGCATTTTTAAATTTTTTTTTGTGTTTTGTTATTGTGTACCTGCCGTGTGCTCTGACACCTTTTCAGTAACTAAATGTGGGTATGTTCATGTGTGTGTCTGCTTCTTTATATGCTGCTCTAAAGTGCCTTTAAAATCTGTAGAGACCCTCTACATGACTGGAGTGAAAGTTTTGACTGGAGCAAGGACAGCAGCACCCAACCTGCCCTGTTAATTAGAGTCAGGGCTTCCATCAGTACATGCTTTAGTAAGAGAAAAACAGGTCAAGTTCCTATGTTAGAGAAAGTATCGGCTTGATATGAATGATAATCTATTGGGTTATATACTCAGATTTACTAGACATAAGAATAATATTAAGAACTCGCACCTGGTTCAAGTCATGGAGGTGAGAGACTGCATTAGTACTGGCCGAGAAGAGATAATAAAAAGGCTACGAGCACTATAAGACAGATAGTACATAAATCCTGAATTAACTGCCCATCCGAAACTGTCCTCACCAGAAGAGTGGCAGCGTCAGCCACATGTTCAAATACTCAAAAACATTAATGTTTTTAATGATCAGCGATGTATTGTGGTCCTGCAAAATAAGCAAAGGTGGAAGTAGCATGATGTTACAGCATCTCAAAAAGTGTCTGACCTTGACACCAAACACAGAGGCGTCTCCCACCAACAGTCAACGTTGGTTTCTTCTAACCATGACCACCGTCTTTCCCTAAACTTAACCAGCCCTTGACCACAGAGGTGGCAGAAAAACATGTCAGTGTCATATGAGTAGTTTTAGAAGGCAATGACAGACACTTTTTGTAGTTAAGCTATGAGGATTTGTTGGTCCATCTGCAGTAAACAAACAGTAAACCCTTTACTGAAGCTCATTTGGGAATTTCATTTTCAAGGCCGCCTGTCATCATACAGATACGCCACGTGAAGAATGTACCACGTGTCCTCTAACTTACGAGACTCGTGTAAAATATCAGCACAACTCAAATGATCTTAACTCACTCCTTGTTGGCACAGACAAGAAAGCCTTGGTTATGCTGCAAACTGCCTGGAAATGTTGGAACATGACCATGTTGTTTAGGAATTTTACTTGTGTGCTGACAAAATGATATTGCATAAAGGATAATGTTTGGAAGTCCTGTTTGTTTTTTATTTCTTTACTTTAGGTTGTATTTTATATTTTTTGTACTGTTGTATTGAAGTCAGTAAACGACCTAATATTTGTGTCTTTGTACATGTGGTGAAAATTAAGTCGGTAGGTGATCGTGTGTGGGTGTGTGTGTGGTGTCTAGACTGTGTTTAAATCGGTGAAAGTGTGTGTGTGTGTATGTGTATATACACACATATGGGCAGACATGGTGTGAATGAGATGTGTGTGTGTGTGTGTGTGTGTCTTACTCTGGATTTCCGTTGCCCAGACACCGAAGATGAAACTTCTCCCCCTCTCTAGGCAGATCGCTCTCAGGCACGATCTGCACGTTAGGGGAATCTGCAAGTGGAAGACAAACACACACACAAATACACACACACACAGAGTATATTACATAACACAGGACTCATAACCGTACAGACATGCACACAGCACCGATAGTCTCATTCATCTCCGTCTCCATCTACTCCCATCTGCATCCTGTAGGCGTCACCATCTCTCTGCCTCCCACAATGACATAACCCCCTTACACAACGACATCACTTTCCCTCAGCGATGCAGTACCGCAGTCTGGCCCACAGGGTGGCAGCACCGGCACAGACTCCGACTGTCGCTCCATTTATAGTTTCATTTCAGATGATAACCTGCTCTTCTTATCCACAGTGACTCAACTCTGGGCAAGTGCACCAGCAGAGGAAGGTTAAACTCCTGTGTGGTCATTATTACAGGTAGCTAATGTGAAATTATTGGAGCAGAGATCAAACTGCAAAGGGAGGGTGTAATGTGCCTATACTGCCTAATAAAAGAGAAGAGCAAGACAGGAATAAAAAACACCAGTTTGAGGTTTCATTTGGCATTTCCCGCTCACATCTGTCTGTCCTCTACTCTCCCTCTCTTCCCCCAGCATCCTCTGCACCTCCTCTCCTCCCCACTGCACCCCATTTCCCAGTTGACTCACACAGCACCCGCAGAGCCTGCTCGCTCCTCTTGTCCCCCGGGGCCAGAGAGGGATGGTCGACGGCGCAGGTGATGAGGGCGTTGTCGTCACTGCGGCTCACCTCCAGGGTGAGCTCGCTGCTCACGTTGTATGTGGGATCATCTGGAACGGACACCACAACGTCTGGACGGCCTGAGGTAACAAGGGACGAGAAGGGGGAGGAGGGGACAGTCAGGAGGAAGACCTGCATCTTAACCACAGACTAGATACACACAACACAGATACACAAGTACACACCACACGTGAACTAAGGCACAGAGAAAGGTTCTTTAACTGTAATTAGGATGTGGTGGTTTCATGTTGTAGAGCTGTACAGAACTGCAATGACCCCCATTTGTTCCCATTAAATGAAAAATGCCTTTTCTTTGCAGTTACCTTGTGCCCCTGGGTGTTTCGTTCTGCTATCTATCACTATATGCCACATATACCGTATGTCTAACAATGCATTTCCACACATTTTTAGAGCAAAATCACACCTTTTCTCTTCCCAAAAGGATTTTTCTGCTGACTCATTGGGTGAAGTATACAATTGTTTTATCCAATAAAATGTGATCACAGATTATAGGACGACCCTAAAACCTGCCATCATATAAAACCTGCAGGTCTATTTTTGTCCCCGAGGTACGTAGGACTAGCAGCATGTGTCTGAGGTGTGCATTTCTCTCAGTTTGCCAAAAATTTGTTTAGTGCTGAAACACTAGATTAGTCAATTAATGGATCTACAGAAAATGAATCAATAACATTTTTTTTATAATTAATTAAGTCATTAATCAAGGTAAACTGCCAAACATCTGCTGCTTCTTGCTTCTCAAATGTGAGGATTTCTATTTTATATCATTGTTCATCGAACATCTTGAGGTTTTTGGACTGTCGGTGAGAAAAAAGAAGTAATTTGAAGACACCATCTTGGAAAACTATGATGGGCATTTTCATTTATTTTATAGTCTAAGCTATTAATCTATTAATAAAAGGCAAATTTTCCGATGAACTAAAAATGAAAATAACCGTTAGTTGCAGCCCTAAATTTTTTCCATTTTCCAGCGGTGATTGTGGTCGAATTAACTCGAATTTACTCATTTCTAAAAAAGGTATAAATAACAACTCCAGACTGTGTCAGTCTTAAATCCTGCCTGCATGAGGAAACGTAAAAAGAAAGTTAAAATTTCAGTTCCCTTCAGTACCCAGAACCCCTGTAATGTAACATCAGTAAACTGCACACAGCGGGCTCATGTTTACTAACCAGGCCAGTCTGTGATGTTTCATGCTGAAGGACACCAAAGGGACGAGAGAGGCTAAAGATCTAATGCTGCAAAGTCCAGCTTTCTTTGGACTCACTTGCTCGCTGTTGCTTAGGAGACTGCTTGCATTTCTCATGATGTAATCCATCACTGAGGACGGAGAGGCAACGATACCCAAGAACAGAGCTTTCTTTTGGCAAATAAAGACAATCTACAGCATCTTAACCGCAATCTGTTGCAGCCATATTTTGTTATTTAGAGGTCTGCTTTTATGGTTTAAGTTTAAGAGATTTTCATATAGACACTTTTCAATTTGCTGCTGTTTCCCTTTTCTTTCCTTTTTATTTTACATTTCTGGCAGCAGCCGCAGCAGTCTGTGCCGAACAAAAAGAGGAAGAAGAAGAACTGAGCAGGTGCAAGTGGGTCTGAGCAGCAGCGGCACTAGAGTAAGACCAAGCAATGAAAGCATAAACACAGGGGAGACTGTCATCCGGAGATCGCGCTGTATTGTAAGAAAAAATATCAAACTGGGTGGTCAGAGCGTGAAAGTGGCTGGTGAATCTTGGAAAGTGGACCGGAACCTTATCACTTTCTCCTGCATGGACTGACACACACATACACACACAAACATGGGCACATGTAGGTCAAGCTCATGAATAACATATACACAGAGGAGACAGAGATAGTGGCGGGGGAGCAGATTGGAAAACACACACTTCCACGCACTTTTTCCTCTGTCTCATTCTCACTCACTCTCTCTCTCTCTCTCTCTCTCTAACACACAGATATTACAGACCCCTCCTCCACCCTCCCCCTGCAGAGAGCTCTTCAAATACCACTGAATCTAATGACATCTCTCTTTTTATTACCATAACCAGTCCTCTGACCCGCAGAGAAAATTAGTTTACTTTCCAGGTGCATTTCAATAATCCTACGCCACTCAGAGGAGTCTTTTCGTCTCTCTCTCTCGGCACACACAAATACAGACAGTATATAGCCTTTATTAAAGACCATGGATCTCCAAAACTAGACCTGGGAATGAAGAAATCCTGTTTGTTTACTCACTTACTCTTGTGTACAGTATTTTCAAAATCATACAATTGAGTTTTAATACGTTTTTCAGGCCCAAGGGGTCATGGGACTGACTCAACACATTCATTAAGGGAAAAAAAAATAAGATGCAGTCGGTTTAAGCGTTTTTTTCCCAAGACAGCAGTGATGCACATTTCCTCATAATTCACATTTCCTCAGTTCATTATTAGATAATCAGGGTAGATTTGCATGTCAGCTGCTGCAAGCGGAGCAACAAGCAAATCGGACTGGAACGCAGTAACAGGTTGTGTTACACTGGATTACACACAACTAATAGATTCCTAAAGGGTCAGTCCACCCAATAATAATAATAATAATAATAATAAACATATTTTAGCCACGCAGATCATTTTGTTGTTTTGTTTTGCTTTGAGATATTCATCTTTTATATTCCAGTCTCTACCCACATACAATGGAGTGGAATGAAATTTCGATTGTGGCGCACACAGCATTGAAAAGTGAATTCGGAAAAAGTTGAAGTTTTGTGGATTATCCAGAGTAACCAGGATGTTGTTTCAGGAAATAGACGTTGCTGTTGAATTTTTTAAAATGTGATTTTTCAGCACCGTGAGCACCAAAATCCAAATTATATTCACCACCATTGTATTGGAGTAGAGGCAAACAATTTGAAACATCTCAGAATCTGGACAAATTAAATGAAAACTATCTGCATGGCTACGTACCACTGGATGTAAGTGAGAATACATCCAGTGAACGACCCTTTAACTGTAGTTACAGCAGCTATAATCATTTTTATATTAACGATGTCTTACAGGACTACGTGGATGAAGCAACAGAGAATGATGACCTGACTCTACAGTTCCCCTTAGCTGTACAGAGCTTTTCAGTGCCTTTCAGCTCAGTGTTTTGATTTTCAGGCCTGCAACCTTACTGTTGTGTTTCACTCTCACCGCTCTCATGGCATTATTTCCAGCTCTGATAAATCCACTGTACGCTACCTGTCCAACGCCAAATGGCAGACAGACGCAGTTAGCGACTAGCTGGTGAACACAAAGTGGAGCATTTAGCAGCTAAAGAGACAGATATTTCCCTCAGGATTTAGTGAAGACTAACACAAAGCTGAAAGAGAAACAGCCACAAACACGACTCCAACAAATGTTTGCTACTGCACAACATTCAACATATCAACTTTATAAGGTCATAATATGTCAATGTTGGTTGCAGCTTGTTTCCGCTGCTCCCAAGTGGCCAAAAATATCACCTAGTTTAATTTAAGTGCAAAATATGAAAGTTCGTGAACAAGCTGGGTCTCTACATACACAAGTAGACTGTAGAACAGACAGAAAATCTGATGTAGAGCTGATTGTGTAGAGGTAAAAATAAAGGTGTGAAAAATTATGATTGTTCACAGCAAGCCTCCATCAGCATAAATTATTGTATATTTGCAGAAAAGCCTGCTTGTCTCTCTTTTAGAGAGCTTACATCCGGTAAAACTTTAGGCCACACCTTGCTTCTGATGCTTCCACACATTTGTTTATGTGAACATAATGCTTCACTCATGATATCATATCATCAAAGTTATGTTTTTAATGACTGATAAATCATTAAAAATAATTATCAATATTCAGTTAGTGGAAGTGTGTGCAGCATTCTCCTTCTTTAATATTTAAACTCGACTATACTCCAGCACTCCTGCTAAAAATTTAATGGGATGCATGTACTTTTTTATTAAAACTCCTATTTCTTGAATAAAAAGGTGGGCAATCGGCACATCCTGGAGACTAACTTCCCCCCAGGTGGTGATGCAGATGCAGATGAGGCATTGGTGCTGCTGGTGCTTCAACCCTCAAGCGTACAACCTGCCATAAAATAATTAGGAGAATCAAAGAACTGGATGCAGCAATTACTGCATCCAGCGTGTTTGGGCCTTTAAGGCTGGAGAAGCGTGCTTGTGACCATAGGTTCTAGATTAGAGCTGAAACAATGAGTCAATGAATCGATTTAGTGGATGGAACCAAAATCCTTTAGTCTAATGAGATGTAAAATGTTGTTTTTGCAATCAAAGAAATGAGTTTGCCAGTGGTAGGAGATAGCTTTGTGTGTTTTTGTTGCAGATTCAACTGTGTGACAAAAACTAAAACAAGGAAATTCTTGAGAAACATTTTGATCTGCGTGTGAAATTATCCATCTAAATGATCATGCTTTTCATTTAGAAAATATCCTAATGCAGTAAATACTAATAAAAGATGTGTTACAGTAAAACCTTTTGCAGTCCACACCATTTTATCCACAACCATTTCTTTAATCAAATTATCATTTCAAGACATTTATCAAGTAAAAATAAGTTCTGCTTCTCAAAAGTATTTGCAGCGCTTCTCTGTTTCACATTATTGTTGTCAGATAAGTGACATCTTATTGCTTGTCTTGAATATCTTTGGGTTTTGGACTGTTGGTCGGACAAAACAAGTCATTTAAAGTCGTCTTTTTCACTATATTTTGTACGTTTTATAGCCAAACCCTTAAAATAATAAGATGTATTAATAATGAAAGTAATCATCAGTTGCTACCTTATTCTGGATCCAAAATCACAATAAAAAAGACCAGTTGGACCACTATGTGAAGGCAAAGTGAATGAGCGAATAAAACTCCTTATTATCCAACAACAACAACTATTATCTGGTTATCTGGACTCTGGTTCTACTTGGCATCTCCAAGGTGTGAAAACGTGTTAACAGACAGCAACACATGGGCTTAACACACCACCCTGCATGCTCAGCACAAAGCCCCACTTTCCTGGATAAGGGGAAGGTTTTAAAATAATCAAAACAGTCATCACTTTTAAGCTTAAATCGGATTACGGCCAGTGAAAGCGCGCAAGTCTGATTTGAGCGTTCATATGAGGTCATCTAATTTGGAAAGAGATTTAATTAGTCCTGTTACTGGATTACCGGGTGAACGTAGCTGCTAGAACAAAGTTTAATTCTGTCTTACTTTGTCTGTCTCTACTTCCCTACATTTATTTTACAGTTAGAGTCACTAGTTACTTTATACATAAGATTTTAAATACAACCGACATGTGCAGCTAAAATAAGACGCATTGTTATCAATGAATTTTCCCAACGCTATATAAAGTTGTTAAAATTTTTTCCACTTCGACCACCTAAACATGAAGTATTAATACATTTGTAATAATAATTAGTGTTGAAACGATTAGTCAATTGATCCACCCACAAAAAAAAAAAGATTTTGACAACTTCTGATTAATCGTTAAAGTCAATTATCAAGCAAAAATGTCAATCATTCACTGGCTGCAGCTTCTCAATGTGATGTATTACTGTCTTTATTTTATATCACTGCAAAATCTAATATATTCTGGACTGTATACGACCAAACAACCAATTTAAAGACATTATTTTGAGCTTTTTGGAACTGTGATGGTCATTTTTCACTATTTCAGCATTAGTTGCAATGCAGCCCTGTATTTGTTCCATTTCCCAAAGTGCTGTGATTGTGGTTGACTCGGATTTATTCCTTTCTAAAAGGGTGCAAATGACAAATCCAGACTACGTGAGAACCGTTTCTTCTGTTAACACGTAACTTTTTAAATAGTCTCAGTCTTACATTCTGCCCCAACATCATTTTTATGCCTCAAAGCTACTTCATGGCATTCTCAAAGCTGCAAAAGGCAGGTGCTAATATATATAATATAGCTAATAGTAAAGCAATCTACTTTTACTTTTTCTGAAATTGCAGATTCTGAACTTTTACGTCAGTACAAATTTTAATGCAGGACTTGTACTTGTAAAGATGATTTTTTTACATTATGTTGCTGCTATTTTAAAGATCTGAATACTTCTTCCACCACTGCCTGTGTCTCTAATGCCTCTTTCTGTCTCGTCTCTTACATTACGTTGCTCCATGCGGACACACGCCCATGTACCCTTCGCCACCCGCCCCACGTCCTGCATTATGACAATTTGGGCCGGTATTCAGCCGGTATGGCCTTAAGTGCCACCATAAATCCCCATTATCCCCAATCCAATACATCGATGTCACTAAATGATCCATAGCCCTTTCACACAGTACAACTAATACAGTCTTCAAAGCTCTTAGCCTTTCATTCTTCTCAATTACCACTCCCTTTCCCGCACTCTCTTGCTCTCTGTCTCTCCTCCCCCCCCCCCCCTCTATCTAAATCCTCTTTCCGGATTTCTCTCTCCATTTCGTCAGCCTTCCCTCCTCTTTCTCCCCTCTCTCGTCTTGCGCTCTCCAGTCCCCTCTTCTTTAAAACTGGTCCCCCTTCACTTCATCCTCTGCACCCAGTCTGCGCTCCCGCTCAGCCGCAAAGCCGCCTCGCGTCTTCTTCTGTGGCTTTCTTAATTCCCCTTCTGCTCCCTCTTTCTCCTTCAGTCTCTCTCTTCCGTCGGCTCTTTGCGACTTCCATCGCTCTCTCAGTATCCTCGCATCCGCTCCGTCTATTTTCATGCACGCACACACACTCCCGCTCTTTCACTCACTCCGTCTCTGTTCTCTGTTTTCGGCAGCCCCTCACTGTCACTTTCTTGACACAAGGCCCCTCTCTCTCTCTCTCTCTCTCTCACACACACTCTCTACATCTGTGTCACCCTCATTCCCTTCCCTCTCTCTTCTTCTTTGCTTTTACTGTCAGTGAAGCTGTCAGAGAAGCAGTGGTGAGCAGCAGTCTAAGGGCTCATCTTTCCAACATTCACACACACACACACACACACTCTCACACGCACACACACACTGCAACTACAACTGCATGAATGAGAAGCTGTAATAATAGCACGCTGACCTGTGGTGCTCTTCCGCTATCTAGCCGGAGATGAGCACTGTGTGACAGTGTGTGTGTGTGTGTGAGATTATCATCTGTCCATTACCAGTGCGCGTGTGTGTGTTAAACCGGAGGGGTATGTGTGTGTGAGAGAGTGTGTCGTTCCAGCAGTGACTGATTGGTGTTGTGTGGTGTCAGGACGGCTGGGCGAGGCCTCGAACACACCATCACTCATATCGAGTTGATCTCCTTCACATCTCTCTCTGTCTGTCTCTATTTTTCTCTGTTCTCCCTTTTTTTAAAGGGTCGTTTTTCCAAAATTACAAAACAGAGCCAATGTCCCTGTTACTATGGATGCAACCCTATCGCCAGACAAGACCGTTGATTCATCAAAACCCTGGATTACATTCAGTGACAGTGTTTTTTAACATTTATTGCCAGCGTTTTAAAAATTATTTCTTTATGCAACATCTTTGCATGGCAATGGGAAAGAGGTTATGGCATATAAACTATGGTTAAAGGGGCACTCCACTAATTTCATAAATGGTGTTTAGTTTGCTAGTCATGAGGAGTAATCACCCTGTGAAAACAGCTGTATAATGTCTTCTGTGGCTCTGCAGGGCAAGTCTGAAAAAGTAACCCTGACGATGTCATCTCAACTTGGGTTTAGAGACTTTTTAAGAGAAACCCTGTGTTAAAAACTGAGGCATGGACTTTAGGAGTCAAGATGCTCTCAAGTTGCATTATGGGAAATGTATGGATCCCGTGTTTCTGGAGACAAGTCAGGGACTTTGATGCTTCAATTTTGACACTTCTTCTTCAAATCTGTCCCTTGTGAGTCCCCTAACTTTATGGATGTGCAACAGAGACGCAGCACATTTAAGTCCCGCCCACACTGGAGGGAAAAAAATAAGTTATCGCTCTCCATTGACTTTGTATTGCGTGAAGCTGCTTCCGTGTCACTTCGGTCTCCTAGCAAACAACAGAAACGTGCCTAAAAGCTGCTGTGTGGTGGGATGCACTACCAACAGGGTAAAGAACCCAGAACTAAGTTTTTATAAGCTGCCGAACCAAAAAACAGAGCTCTTAAGAAGACAAAAGTGGATACAGACGTGAGGCATCAGCAGGAAGAACGGGAACACTGTGGGAACACTGACACTCAGTATGTCTACATGTGCAGCAAGCATTTTGTCACTGGTAGCCTAAGTCAAATATCCAAATGTCAGTTTAAGGCTACCTATATTGCTGTAAGTTAAGCTAAAGCATTTTGACAGTATGAAACGTGTGTAGTTGAATGCATTTTGTTAGCATTTCAGCCCTTGGTTGCATATTGTGGTGCTGAATGTTGGTGGTTTTCATAGTCTCTATACTAATTTGCTGGAGTACCCCTTTAAGGTATGGTTAAGGTTAGGCAACTACAATACTTAGTTTAAGTAAGGGAAAGATTGTGGTTACATTGGGGAGAAAAGAGCAAGAATTAGTTATAGGTCTGTGACGGGATACAAACTCTGGTCTCCCGCATACAAGTCAAATGTGCTACAGACCCATCCAGCTTCCATACCACCAGAACTCTACTTTCCACATACTGTATATGGCACTGGCACTGGATGCATGTCATGAAGTGCAGATATGTCCAATATAAACATAATTCCTGGGGATAGGACTATTTCTTCACGCAGATAGTTCCTATGAAAACAGTTCACAGTGAGGTCTGGGGATTATGAGTGATCAAAACACTGTTTTCTGAAAGGACATGTTGCTGTAGAATTTTTTTTAATGAAACGTTTCAATGCTGTGAGCACCACAAATTGCACTCACCCCCATTATATTGGATTGTTGGTAGAAATCTCAAGAGACTAATATCTCAAAACCTGGACAAATAACACTGAAACTATCTGCGTGGCTGGATACCATTACAGGTAAGAGGAAAAATACATCTTTTTGTGTTTCGGGTCAGCTGACCCTTTAAACAAAAATCCAATCTCCCTTAAAAGCAACAATCTCCAGACTCCTCTTTCCCTCTGTCTCCTGTTTTTAGTTCAGCGGTAACAAAAGGACCAGATAATCTGTCCTCAGGCAGGCAGCACTCCCATTCCTCCTTCTCTTTGTAGCTTCAGTCCATTCTTTCGATTCATTTCAATCCATAATTATAGCAAACACTAACACTGCCAAGGCATCGGGACACAAGACGGGCATTTTTGCATTACAAAGCCTGAGTGTAGCATTTTCATATCAATAAATCATTATCATATTATATCATCATATTATATTAGTATAATTACTGTAGAAAGGCCATTGCAAAGAGTCTGAACACATCAGTTTACACATAGTAGATTTGGCGGGACATCTGCTGGAGAGCTGTGCAAACAGACAGAGGGCGCTGTTCTTTCTGTACAACCAGAGCTTGAAGCTTATAGAGTTTCTGGCAGATGGTGGAAGGAGAGAAAGGGCGACAGAAACAACACTTCCAACATGTTTGTTCTGCTCGGTAAAGCAAAACATAAAACCTTTGACTGATGAAGCAACAAGAAGCAGGGGGGTTTACGGGAAACATGGAGAAACGCTACCACTGCCAATACCACTGGTGTGAGTCAGAGGCTGCCAATCGTCTCCTTGATTTTCAGTTTATCTGTAGGAAGAAAGCCGCTTAATTTGTCCTCTCATGACATCCTCGCTGTGCCTCTCTCTTTCTCTTTCCTGCTCATTTCTGCCGTTTATCTGTAACAAAAGACCAGTGAGTCTGACCTCATGCAAAGCTCTCTATATCTCTGTTTCTCTGTTCGACCTCATCCCTTCATCCTCTCCTCCGCCCTGCCTTTTATTGCTGGATTCTGTCGTTATCCCTGGCTAGATCCGACCCACGCTATCTCTCACTCTCTGTTGTGTCACTCCCAGTTGCAGATATGTTGCAGCTCAACGGATGACACGCACAGACACTTGCACAAATAAACTCTGCATCACCACACACACACACACACACACACACACACACACACACACACACACACACACACACGATACAATAAAAGCAAACACGTACACAGTTCCTGGATACATGCATGGGCACACATTTACAGGATCAGGACATGAAGGAATGATGGGAAAGAAGGGCCCAAACACACTCACAAACATACTCACAGCATGTTTCTGCACTCACACACACACGCAGCATGCTCTTGCACGCACACATATGCTCTCGCACTTGCACACACACACACACACACACACATGCAGGCGCAGGTTTAGGACACACAAAGAGACAGCAGGCAACGTGGCAAGGACACAAAACGCACACAGCATGATCACACACACACACAAGCTACGTTGTCACACACACAATCAAAAACACACACAAATACTCATACGTGAGGCATATGCGCACAAACTCACACACTTTCACCATACACACTTACTGTAAGCCCACAGAGAGACACACATACATGTACACAAGCACAAGCCACATCCTTGCATTCCTACAGAATATCCTTGCAGCTACACACTCACACACACACTGTCCTACACACATACACATAACCACACCCATGCGCTTCCTTACCACACACACACAAAGATCCAGCGTGAGTACAACCCAGAGTACAACAACAGACACGTCCAACACACATTTTCTGACCCCACAATACACACACACACACACACACACACACAGAGAAAGAGAGAGCGTCCACACACACTCCCTGTATCTCTCACCTTCCAGCTCCTGGTCTCCTCGGTACCAGCGCAGCCTGGCGGGGGGTTTGCTGCCAGTACTGGTGCAGGTCAGGGTGACTTTGCCCCCCTCCGGCACTGCATTTTCAAAGCCCGAGATCTGAGGTTTACCGGGCACACCTAGAGAGAGAGAGAGAGAGAGAGACACAGAGAGAGTTAGGGAGTTAGCAAGAGAGAGAGAGAGAGAAAACTTTTTTGCTGCAGGGCTCACCTTGTAGCCAGAAAAAGCAAAAAAGGTCAGTTTCTAACAAGGAAAAAAATGTATATCAACAGCAACATTTGATACAGCATCCTCAATATCACAGGCAAGCTTGAATTTATTTGGTCAATTCCGAAATCTCTGATGGAAACCAGGTCAGGGAAAATAATGATGCAGGCTTGGAATGATTTGCCCCAAAAATGGTTTAGATTCACTCATTCACACAGCAGCTCAAATGTCTGTAAAGCTTCTGTTCACCCTGACCTTCCAGAAGCACCAAACCTACTGTCTCCCCATCAGTGTCCATCAGGGCAGGTGCACACAGAATATTTCTCTGTTTTGCTTACCACTTAAGGTGGTGCAAATAATGACTACTGTGTCTCAGAAGCACAGGCAGAAGTAGCTTAATGTTGTTACAGCTCCACAAAATCTCCTGGGCAGGAGGTCAGGTTGTGAATCGCTGTTTGAAACCAGTTTCCTACCAGAAATCAACGTTGGGTTCTTCTACCCATGACCACAGCGGTTCCCTAACTGTAACCAAGTAGTTTTTGTGCCTAAACTTAAGCACACCTTAGCCATAGTGGCGGCAGATCAGAAACCAGTTGTGTGGTCATTTGTAACGGATTTTGAAGGTGCTGATGTTAGACAATAAAGAACAACAGATGGCCCAATACCAATAAGTTCTAGTAAAAAAAATTGGAAATTTCCATCCAGCAGTTGGAATTATTTTTATGTAAAGCAACATGACGCCAGGGATTGCTGCGGCACTAAAAACTCCGTCCTGTTGTGACTGAATGATTGTAAGTGATAACAGAAACACTACATTTTATAATGACAGTGACAAACAAACTATATTTCACATGGATCGGTTAGTTTCAAAACCAATAACAATCTGGCGGACGAGTGGTCAGATTGTTTCAAATATCTATTAGCACTATCAAATGATTAGGTTTTTGAAATTGTGATTCATTGCAAAATGCTATTAGTAATACATATTTCTCAGGGAAATTCCATAACATACAGTAGACTCTTACTGTGTCTAAATTTTCTTAATTAATTCACCACAAAAAGTTCATATTTTAAGTGCATATCAGTCTTGTGATGGATTTAAATAACTGAAATGCTGACTACATTTTTAGTAAGACTTGAAAACATGACAGAACTGCACAGAAGCTGAATATAGAGACAAAACTATTCCCAAAAGAAAATGATAAAATCCTTCATTAACTTAACATTTCAACAGTACTTGTGGCACACATATCAAGTATCCCAACATTTGCAGTGAAGCCCCAAAAGGGAGGATGGCTGCCTACTAAGATGAACATGGAAATGCAATTAAATAAATGAGAAAAATAATAATGAGTTATTGCTTTAAAAATCAGCAGCGTGAGGTCTGCATTAACTCTGACAGCCTTGGCATTTCTACAATTCAAGTCAGTCTGGTAGATAGTATTGTGTGACTGTTCACTCTCACTCAGGTCAGTTCAAGATGTCAAGTAAATTCAATTTTTCAGATTCTTAAATGCGACTCCCAGAATTCATTAGTTAAAAGTCAAGATGGGCGTTAGAATGACTCATTCAGACTAAATTGTGTTTTTTGGGGGGACACTGGTGCCTTGTGTGATCGTTTGTAAGACAAACTGAGAGGGACAGAGGGATGAAATGAGCCAAAGGTCAGATTCAAACTTGCTTAAGCCAAGTGAGCCACCAGGAGTAGGCCAGCCAAACCAAAATTTCATGATACATCTTCCAGAGGTGTTCTTCCAGATTCCGGTACAGTCACTAAAAATAAGAAACATTTTTGCTTAATTACTGTTTTAACTTGGAGCACAAGTTGAAGTGAACACAAGCAGGAGAGGAATCTGCTCATCCACTCTGCCAAATATTTCAGAATCCACTTTGTCTTCACCATCATGGTCGAAGGAAAAGAAATGGAAAAACAATTCAACTTCTCTTGCCGTCCTCCATCTGGAGCCGTTGTGGGCGGCACTTTTCTCCCAAGTGTTGGCGGCGATTACTGTCATTCTGCTTTTGAAAATAATGAAGATTCGGTTTGCCGTCTACCGCATACCTCCGCCTTGTGCATTAAGGGAGGAGAGAGAGAGTGAGACAGGAGAGGGGAGACCAAATCATGAAGGGATGCCAGGAGGGAAACTGATTAAAATTGACAAGGTCTTGTACCAGTTATTGAATTTCTTTTTTAAATGTGACATTTTTTGGGCCTGAAAATTCTGGAAATTTCTAAAATATTACCAGTATTCAGGGAGTGAGGAATGACTGAAGAGGGGAGGGAGAGAGGGAAGGAGGGCTGGATGGATAGATAGACAGATCGATAGATAGATGTAAGGTGTCCCTGTAATTTTGTCCTCCCCTGCAGATAGACAGGCAAACAGACACGGACACAGATGCACCAATATAAAGTGCTGTGAACTAACCAAGGTATAGATCAAAAAAATAAAAATGTGGTCAATTTTTAATGTAGCAGTATTTGATGTAGTGCACTGTGTGTGGAAGCTCTCTGGCAGTAAAGTAGCATTGAATATTAATAAAGGAATAATACTGCACATATAGAATTGGTTGGAGAAGCCCTGTTGAGACCCTTTCCTCTACAAGGAGAATGAAAGAGAATAAAGCCATTATAAATTATTCTCTGCTTAGCTGAGGAGAGAGCAGAGAGGCATGCCACACATTTTACACTAACAGACCCACAACCATTTAAAAACTGACCATACTCAGCAGTTACGCGCGCATGTGTGTTTGTGTCTGTCAAAACCATGCACATGTCAGAACAAGACGAAAACACACTCACACACGAACGCCGCTGTGCCACAACTCGATATCTTTGGCTGATTTTCCCACAGGGGTCTGTGCGTTTTAGACATTTTACCATACATTTTTAATGGTTTGGCTCCCTCTCAGGGGTCATAAAATATTTATTGAACGCAGAATACAGTGTCACAGCTGTCAATTACAGCCTATAAAAAATGCTTGACTCACAATTACTGCAAAATTGGAAGAAATATGGCAGAGTGATTCTCATGTTAATTTGAATTTAAAGCGCTAAAGAAGACCTGCCTTCACCCTTGCTTCGACACACATATTCTCCTCCCCCCCTTACATGCACATACACAAACATCACATTAACATTTCAGGCGTTCTGCTCATCCTGTTGTCCAGAGCAACTATATTGAATTATTTTCAATACACTTTGCAGCACTGCCAAGACATTTGAATAAATATCAACGAAATGATTTATTCAAGGATGCTTCCACAGCTGTTGACTGACAAACCCCAAATCTGGGGGAACAACCCTGTGGCCTTCCAGCCACAGAACAGCCGTTGTAAACATAAGCCTCCCTGCCCCACCCTAAATTTCTAAATTTTACCATCTCTTGTTTCCACTTAGTGCATTCTCCAAGGGAATTAGGCAGAAACCCTCTGCAGCTCGGTTTTCATCCAACAATTTGTTGGCAAATTATGGTGTATTGAATTAGAAAAGCTGAGAGGAAATGGCAAAAAATGTTAAAAACCTCCTCAATATCACAAATAAGCTTACAGTATCACAGCGTATGCAAAATTAAGCGATGGAAGCCCATTTGTTGAATAAATGTGGATGTAGGTTTTTTCGTGATCAGCACAAAGAATGACTCAATTTCATTACACAGCAATTTAAAAGTGGCAGTGGATGCCATGAAATGTTGGCCGTAGATCTGCCCACCACAACCTCCCAGGAATATCAGACCAGCTGTCTCTCCCATGTATACAGTAAGTCTCCATTGTGGTTGTATGGCCATTAGTTGGTGCATTACAGTATTGCCAAGCACACTGCTTTGTTCTCATCTTCAGGCAAAACAATGAAATACGGCCAGAATTAGCTGACACTGAGGAACAATAACAACTCAACTAATAAAAATCAATACTTGAAAGAATGTTTGTGGGGGTCCAAAGCCAATTAGGCCAATATCCAATCAATAAACAGGCTCACTCACCACTGACAGCATGACCGCAATTTATTGCAGGCTGCAGGGAAGCATCACACATCAGGTAATAACATCCATCTCAAAGAAGGTGAGTGGAGCTGGTTTAATACCACACAAGAGTTATATGAGGTCATAACCTCACGCAAAGGTCAACGCTACAAGCAAGGATCTGGATCAAACTGGATGAAGGCATCATGAGGAAGGCTATGGAGTCAGAACATTACGGCCCACAAAAGGGATAATTTTCTTGGAATATTATATAGTTTTTCAATTAATTTTTCAATTCATCTGTGGCACTGCAGATTGGCAGAAAAACATTTTTACTCTGCCAATTTTACACATTCGTCATGAGCAGTACAGCACAGGATCTAATGAAAAGGTGCAATCGAGTTGCATTATAGGCAACATAGTATCCAGTGTTTTTGCAGTTTTCCCCATATGGGGGAATAAGTATCAGGATATCTCAAGCTACATCCACATTAGTACGTTTTCATTTTAAAATGGCGTTTTAAAACGAAAATGATCTCCGTACACATGAGCGTTTAATCACTGTTTCAGATATAATCTCCATCCATATTACACACCTGAAAACACATATTACATGATCGGCCATTCATGTGCATGCCCAGTGCACGTAAACAGGAAGCAGATTGTCTACTCTGTGGTTGGTTGCTTTGTTAGTTGCAGGAAATTCTACGAATGAAGAACAGCAATGGAGAAAAGTAAGAGATTTCTCTGCTTCGACCGAATCAGACGAATCAGGGAAGGACACTTCGTGGCTGATAAGACCCAATCAGGAAGCAAACGTGGGGAGTGGGTGTCATCGTTTTAAAACTTCTCCGTTTCTGCCCGTCCTCACTAAAATGTTTTAGGGGTTATAAAACGCTGGAGTAGTGTGGTAACATAGTTATGCGTTTTAAAACAAAAACGTAGTAGTGTGGATGTAGGCTCAGCCTTTGCTGCATTGATTGCAGACATTCTTCTCCAATCTGTCTTTCATAAGTCCTCTAACTTTATGGAAGTGTAACACTAAACTGCAGGAGTACCAGTATTTTACCTCATGCCAACAGGCAACATCTCCTACAGCAGCATGTCACACTTACAGTGAACATCCACAAGGTCAAACGTCATTCTGCTCTGAGAGAGGGTAAACTCTGCAGGGTAGGTCGGGCCACTGCGGCGTATCAAGGTGAATTTGATCCATTTTTCCTACATTTTCATTGTTGTAAAATTGTTATAAACAGCATGACAACCGAGGAGAAAATAAGAAAAGATACCAAAAGCTTCGAATCATCCATTTAAATCAATCCTACAGGTTTGGGAGAGAAATTAAGATAGACTGCAGTCAAGCTGATTTGTATGGCCGTCAATCAGTCTCAAAGGAGACATGCCAGAGTATGAACACAAGGAAGGCAAGAATGTCATTCTGCACCATTAGGTCTCAGTGTGAACAGAAAGAAAGATTTGTAGAAAAGCCTACATAGGAAAGAAGAATCTGAAGAAATCTTAGAATGTGCCTCGCAGAGAGGGATCCTCCTTCAAGGACAGACAGGAGATAGGAAGGTTAGAATTAATAGAGTAAAGGGAGTTTTACTAAAATTATAATAAAATATGAGACAGTTGTTTTTTGTGTTTTTATCAGGAACATGTTGTGTTTTTCTTAAAATCCAGAAAACCTGTTTAACACAGCTGTTAGAGACAGACACAACTTGCAATTTCATTTCCAGGGTTTATTTTAAGGTCTGGAAAAGTTGCAACCTCTGTTTTTGGTAACATCAAGATGACAGACCCCCCCCCCCAATATGCACATTGTGTATATGTGTGTTTGTGTGACCCACCTAGCACAGTGACGGTGGCTCGGGCGGTGCGGACTGGCATGGTGAAGATGGAGCAGGTGTACTCGCCCTCGTCGGCCAGCTGCACTTCGGCGATGGTGATGGAAAGTTCGGTGGGTGTTGAGCGGTGCAGCTGGATGCGGTTATCTCTCAGCGCTGAAGGAAGAAGAGGAACGGGATATCAATAAATAGAAATGTGCATTTATAATTGATCTGCTTTATGAAACATTTAAGGAGATTTAAGTTGTATAAGGTATGCTTTTTTAATTATTATTTTTATCTCAAAGCCTTTTTGCTTTTAAACTTTTATAACTTTAATACTGAGTAATTTTATATTTTTATGATATTGCAATGGCTGTTTAATAGTTTTCTCATATTTGCCATGTACTGGTTTCATGTTCTAATAAAGAAGAAGAGAAAGTAAGGAGGAGGAAGAAGAGGCAGACAGAGGGGGCAGAGTATGAGTAAGGTAGAAGGCACAGAAGGTAGAGAAAGGAGAAAGGAAAGAAGGAAAAGTGAGAAAAAAGATGAGGGGGTGACTGAGGGGGGAGCTGGGGGAGGACAGAAGAGAGGAGAGCTGTGTGCGGAGGTGGGAGAAGAAATGTAACATGAGACAGGAGAGACAGGAGGGGGAAAATGAGAAAGAGAAAAGAAGGACAAATGAGAGAATGTAAGGATGAAGAAAAAGGAGAGAGATGACAGAGAGATGAGGAGGGAGACGGCCATGGAGAAAAAAAATCAGGTGAAGTAGGGAAGAAGATGGGAGACAGGAAGGTGAAAAGAGGTGAGACAGTAAGAAGGTAAAGGGGATGAAAGGATGGGAAGAGTGAATGTGGCAGTGAATGTGGAGGAGAAAGATGGGGAAAGGATAGCAAGAAGAAAGGATTGAAAGGAGGAGAAAAGAGGAGTTGGAGAGGGAAAGGGTGAGAAAGAGAAAAGACTAGGGAGAGCAGAAATGGTGACGAAGAAAAGAGAAGGTAAAGATTGAGAAAAGGGAAGGAAAGAAAAAGGGGAGAAATGGATGTAAGGAGAGTGAAAGGGAAGATTTGGGAAGTAGGGAAAGAAACAATGAAAAGATAAGGAGAAGTAGTGGGGGTGTAATGAGAAAAATAAGGGAGGTGGGAAGAGAGGAAGGAAGCATGTAAAAGAGGGCGAGCAAGGATGGGGAAGGCAGGGTAAGAGGAAAAGAGGAAAGTAAGAAAGATGATGTGCAGAATTTAAATCATGGGAGAGAGAAAGGTAAAATGAAAAGGAGGAGGGAGGGGAGAGAGGTGTTTAGAGAGAAAATGATGTAAGAGGGAGAGCGAGGAGGAGGAGGAGGAGGAGAAGTGAGGAAGATGAGGTGAAAAAATAGCCAAGATTTGCGAGCGCAAACAAGGCGAAGAAAGACAAAGAGGGGAGCAAAGAGAGGAGATGCAAAATGAGAATGAGAGACGAAAGAAAGTGCAACAGAGAAAAATAAAACAGAGGAAGCATAAATAGCAAGGAGAATAAGGGAGAGACAGTGAGGGACGGGTGGGGGAGGAGGGAGAGGGAGAAGGATGAAGAGGAGGGAGGCGGGGGGACATAAGAGAGACATAAATGGCTTTGTCATCAATGAGAAATCCAGCCATGAAAGAGGGAGAGAGAGCGCAAGCGACCAAGATAGATGATGATGATGAAATGCTACGAAATAACCGCTCGTTTCCGTGATAGCATTGACCTCTACAGTGTTTGTGCTGTGTGATTGCTGTCTGTCTCCCTGCCTTCCTATCTGCCTGTCTATCTGTCTATCTCTCTGTCTCAATAAAGGCTTTTCAGCTTTGTTCTCTGGCGCCATCATGCAGAGTTGGTTCCTCCGCAAATTATTACTAAACATATAACAACCAGACCAGAAGAAAGCAGATACCTGCAAAAAACTATTGTGGTCAAGTTAAGTGAATAGTCCGATAGATTTGTTTCCACATTCAAAGTTGTTTTAAGTTACAGTGGCACTATTTTTGTCTTATCCCAAGTCTCAACTCTGAAACACGAGGAGTTGAAGTTTGAGAAGACTCAGATAATTTAACATCTATATTTTAGGCATTGTTAGTTGAAGTAGTCGTAGCCATGGGGGAGACTTCTGAGGGCTTGATATGAAACAAATGTTTGGGGAGTTAGCGCAGCTAAGCAGGTGTGTAACAGACAAAGTGGCCACAGAAGCACTTCTCTTGGCTGTTTCACAGCAATTGCCGGGATGGGCGGGGTTAACAGTTAAGTTCAAGCTCTAGTTCTGGTGTAGATGGTGTTGTTAACAATACAATGCTTGTCAGCACCTGGTTTTCCTTTGGAAATAACATAGGCAATCAGAAATCAGCTGTTAGCCAGCCAGCTAACACGCTAACTCACAAGCTTGTCGGGCAACTTTATTTGTGTATTTTTTCTTGATTGTTTTCATCAATTTGCTTTAAGTCTATGTTTTTGCTTCTTGTAACAGCAGACATGTCCAAAAGTTTTAGTTTTTCCTACTGTATCAACAGTAGTACAGCTTTCTGACTAAACCACATTAAATGCCACGTTTTTAGCTAGCTACGTATATAGCCAGCAGGCTAATCCTATAAGAGTCTGATGCTAATGCAGCTACTAATGTTAGCCAGGGTGCAAATCAGCAACAAGACTGTCAACAAGCTACACAGTGTATATATACAGTCAATAGATATGTGGTTCAATGTCCATTTGAATAAAATTGTGGTATTCATATCTTAAGCTCACACGTTTAGCTCAGAGTCCACGTGTTGCAACGTATAGGCCTACTGACATTTTAAAAAATGTCTGAGCCTATGGAAGTTTCTGCTCTTTTCACATTCCTAAGCATGATGTTGAAATGTAGAAAACACAGACTCATCCACCATTTTACAACAGGGAATAAGGTGACATGGATTTTTGTAGTCAGTCACCAAAGCAACAGTGTTCTCACCAGGTTAACCACTTTAACACAAAGCATATTAGTACTCAGCTTCACACCTGCAAAATATGACCTCACAAGTTCCATTTGAAGGCAGCAACAGTCATTTATCTGCACAGAAATTAGCAACGTCTTTTGGTTGTTGTTTAGAAATGATGCTAACTGTTAACCAAACAGTTGAGTATGTCAGATATGGCTACTTTACATGAACCAAATGGGAAAGGAACTTAACAGCAAGCTGAAAATCACTGCTTCACTGACCTCTTCTGGTTGATGTTGAAGCGTGCTGTGTTGCACCTGTAACCACACGTAACAGTGATGTCACTGTGTACTGACCACACCCCAAGTACACTGCTACATCACTGCAACAAGGTGAGCACTTCAACCAGTGAGGGTCAGCAATAAAACAAGAGTTTCCGCAGGTGTTAAGGAACCTGTTAAGTCATTTGATCCTGAAAATCTTAAGACAAGAGTATTGCGTGGGAAAGTCCAAATATGTGTGTGTGTGTGTGTGTGTGTGTGTGTGTGCAGTTTAATAGTGTGTTATGGTCACTGTCTGTTTTCATATCTTATTGTTTATTTGCCTTTCTCAGTACTGAGCCACATCTGTGTCTGTGTGCCTCCTCCCCGTCTCTCCATCTCCCATCTGTCTGTTCACCTGTCTATCTCTATTGCAATCCCACGCACACACACACACACGCACCTCTGTTTCTCTTGGTATTTTCTAGTTATTTCATCCAACACTACTTTATCTTCATGCCTTATCACTAAGCAAGGTCACTACATTTGTCTTCATGAGCTACCCTCTCTGTGTGGGTGTGTGTGGGTGTGAGTGAGGCATACGGTCACTCACTCTCACACACACACACACACACACACACACACACACACACACACACACACACACATCCATGCCCCCTGGACCCTGCGCTCAACTATCAGTCTCCTTAATTCTCTTCCCCTCATCTCTCTTCAATCTCCCCTCTTTCCCTCTCTCTTGTTCTTCTTCGTCTTTCTCTCTTACATCTCACCCATTTCTAATCTTTTCTGACTCCAGGCTTTTCTCTCTCTCTCTCTCTCTCTCTCTCTCTCTCTCTCTCTCGTGTTCTTCCTTTTTTTTCATCATAATCAATGTATATTACTTGCGAGTACAGGTGTGATGGATTTTCGAAAACAATATGATATCTAGTTACGTGGGAGGGGTATTGATCGGGAGGCCCCTGAAAATTGTACGTGCCTGCCGCTGTTTAGCCTGCGATGTGGGCAACATAAATGGTCTGCCAATAGGTCACACTCTACTGTTTGGCTTTTGTTTCTTAGGTGAAGGGATGTAATGAATTTCTTTCTGACACATGGAGCACGTCCAAGGCTTGGATGGACATGAAACTCTAAACATTTAAGCTTAGAGTTCACAACTTCCAACATTTTTTAAACTTTCAAAACCAATGGAAGTTTGTGTTCTAGTCTCCTTTTCTTATTCCTAATGTTTAAAAGCAGATAATCCAGTAAGCATTCTTCAAAAGGCAAAAATGTGGTCCAAATCAACCTCTCCTGGTTGAATTATCAGTACAAAAGATGAGCAGCTGCATGGGGATTAGGGATCAAGAGGCCGACCATCAGCCGCGGTTCAAGTCTGGCTGGGGACCCTTGTTGCATCTCTCTCCCCCTTGTTTCCCGACATCTCTCTGCTGTCCATATCTAGTAGAGGCATAAAATGTCCCAAAAATGATATAATAAAAAGGAAATGTGTGTTTTTTAATAAAAAGTCACCAGTGTGTACATAAAAACTTCAAGAGAGAACTATCTATGACTCTCAGGGAGCATTTTGGTAAGAAAAATCCATTCACCAAGCTGAAATTCTTGTGCATGCACCAATAGCAGCAAGCTAAAGTTAAAGATTATGCATTTGTACAGAGCTAGAGACATACAGCAGTCTGAATCAGTTCACTTTTGGATTCTGGGTCAATTTTGGATGAATTCGGCACCTATTGCATGGTGTTTTGTTCCTACTTATAACAATGGGGCATTCTGAATTCGCTACAGCCCTGTTTTGTGCCTTTGTCTGTGTTCTCCACAGCAACGTCAGTTGAAGCTCATGGGTGTCACAGTGTATAGAGCCATCTGCTTACCAAACAGAAAAAAACATGACTTCTCAGAAATAAAGTTGAAATAATTTAGGTGTTTCAGAAACAGAATGTCTTACTGTAAAACTCCAGTCATTTAGAGTTGTTTAGCAGAAAAAGTTGTGTTTTAAAAGCCTATTATGATTGATATGGTAAGATACTTTCTTGTTTTACAGTAACACAACATGCCGTCTTATCTTAATTTTTCCCAAATGGTGAATATTAGCAGGAGAAAAATGTAGCATTCATTCTCCTGCTTCACAAACTTTGGGGTGAAACATGGCATGATAAACACAAAAAAGAAAACTAGTCTCTGTACATAAAGGCAAAGTCAATAACAAATTGAATGCATCATTAAATATTAATTTTGTGTTGATTGTTATAGGCAATTATATACATTCACAAGTAAATTTCGTGCTTCAGAGATGCACGCTGCTCCGGTAAAAGTAGAACCGGCACATAAAGATAGCAGAGCAGAGAACAAGTGAGACGCTCCACTCACACTGGCTGGAATGGCAGTCGATCATCTCCAGCAGCCCTACAGTGTCATTAAATTATGAAGGAGACCCCTGTGTTTCTTTGTTGAGGAATATTGAGGATAAAAGACACAATTAAAATGGGAATTTACTGCAATCAGCATCTTCTTCCACTTTGCAATTCTATGTGTGTGTATGTACGAGGGGTTTCTAAGTGGTGTCAGGAGGGCTTTGAGCAGAGGAGAACGAGTATGTGTTCTCATTACATATCAAGTACAGGATCTGCTTATCAGCGTACAAACCTACATCAGTGTTTCAAAGTGTGTCTGCATGTCTCTGCTGCTTGTGTGTGTGGCCAGACAGTGATTCTTCTCTGCAGCTCCCGCTCGAGACTCGATACTCCCCAACGGTCCAACTGTTGATCTGGTCACAGCAGCTATTTTCGCCTACTCGTCTCCTTCCTCCACCTCCTCCTCCTCCTCCTCCTCTTCCTCCTCCCCTCAGTCTTTCTCTTTCAACTTCAAACGTTCAGGAAGAGGGGAATTCTCTCACAACACATACTGAGCGCACATACATATATTCCTTTTTCATCTGCCTCCTGCCTCCTCTCCTTATGCCTTCCCAACTAAGTTTCCACTGCCGAGAACTCTCTCAAATTCAGATTTGCTTTATTGGCACGATAAGGGAGAAACCTGTGTTGCCGAAACAAAGTACATACTTACAGACCAATACTTTCACATTTCCGTCTCTATCTCCCTCCCAGCATCTGCATCTCTTCATCTCCTGCTTTGGCTCAATCTGAATCTGCATTTCACCTCTCCCTCCTGCTTCCCTCTCCATCCATTTTTCTTCCCTCCCAACTCTCTTTCTCCTTTCCTGCCTTGTTCTTCACTCTTTCTTCTTCTGCCTCGCCCACCCCTCCCTCTCTCTCTCTCTCTCTCTCTCGCTCATTTTGTTTTACATTTCAGGCATTTAGCTGACACTCACATCCAAAGAGACTGCCTCTCTTCTTCCTTCTCTCTCGCTCTCTCCCACACATGTCGCCTCCATCCTCCCATCTGTTCCTGAATATTCTCTCCAGCTCCCTAATTATCCGTCCTTTCCGACAGCTGATCTGGGTTCAGTGACCGCAGGCTTCCCTTGATCATAACGTCCCCACTGATCTGAGAGCGTCAATTGATCCTGGATCAGTGCGCCAGCTATGAAATGCTTGATAAACACACACCTCTGTCTGTTTAATCCACCTTCCCCTCCTTCCCTCCGCTTCTTTCTCCCTCTCAATCCACTTGTCTCTCTTGCCCTACCTTCAGACAGAATTTAAAAAAGAAACATTTAGAGGCGGCAGCACAAATGTATGCAAAATCAACGGAAGGAGGCAAACACGAACCAAACTTTGCCCAAGGTGGTGCAAATTGAAGCAAGGAGGCATTAGTTCCAGTTGAAACTTGAGAGAGAAATGTTCCCAAAGGTGTATCAGCTTCAAGCAACATGCCAATGAAATCCTGCCATGTAGTATTTACAGCAGCAAAAAATGTCCACTGGGGATTTCTGGCAAATAACACTGACCGATGACACATCCTAAGAGTAAGATTACTTAGAGAAGACACTGCTCATGCTGGCTGCTCAGCCTGGTGCAAAAGGATTAGTAAGAAAGCACAGCAGAGTAAAATGTAGAATGCTGAAGCATAGCTTATTTTCTCATCTTTCCTCACCTTTATAGTAAAAAGAAGTCAAGGAAGCAATTATCATAATGGCTGTCACTATCAGCCTGCTGCTTTCGGCAGCTTTTGGTTGTCTGCGTGCAATCACATTAAATCGGTTGTTCATTTTTTAAGTCAAAGCACGAATATTTTCACCCTCTTCCAGATGTCTCTTGATGTCCTGTAGCACTATGATTTGACTGACTTTGCAGCTTTTTTCATTTTGTTTTTACTTTTATTAAGACCAAAGGCCCTCATGTGGTCCGTCCTCACTTGTACAAAAGGCTAGTTCAAAGAAAACATTTTGGGATTAAGAGTTTGCTGAGCGTTAGATGAGAAGATCGATGCCACTCTCATATCTGTCCATTCGATTTGAAACTGAAGCCAGGAGACGGTTAGCAAAGAAAATAAGTGCCAAACTTCTCCTTTAGGGGTAGGACTGAGTTCAGCTAGTTGAGAAACTAAAAGAAAAACGCACACCTAATCTAGTGATGTGCTGGCTTACGACCGGGTGTACGTCTAACTGGTGCAACCGTCCCCAGATGAAGAGAAGAGACACAATCACACCTCCATTGCAGTTTTTTTTACTTAAAGTTCTATGAATCTGTGTTTCGACACAACCTAAAGAAGGCAATATTTGCCAAAATGTTGATTCATTGAATTAAAAATAAAAAGACTGCAGTGGAGTTATGACTGTCTCCTCCTTCCTCCAAGGAAAACATTATAGTGTAGAGCCATTACAATTAGACTAGTACAGTACCAGTGTATGTGTGTGTACTGTTTCATGTCTGGTTTGTTGATTTTTATTTTTATTTCTATGGCTGAAAGGCAAAAGGTCAAGTTCTGAATCACACGAGGGATGTCTTTCATGTATTTACTTCATTAACCTAAAAAATAAATTGGATTTTTAACTTTGAATTCTTTCTTTTGTATTCCTGTCCCTTTCTTCTCCCTGCACTTGTCTCCCATTACACGTGATTATTTTAAGGACACATGGAGAAATATATAGAGTTCAGACAATACAAAGAGAAAACGAAGAAAAAGCCTTCTTTCAAGTGCTAGATTTCAAAAGTCTCTCCTGCAGTCTTTCAGTCCTGTGATGGTTGTTGTTAATACATTCTCCAGAGAGCCTTCCCAGGCACCAAGAAAACTTTGACTGATGCGATGTGGATCAATAGTTTTTCAGAAAATGTCAAAAAACATTTCACGCCCTGCATTTGGAGTGCCGTCTCGCACTGTGTTTTGAGCGGTCGTTGTCAGTTTGTCTCGTTCTCTGAGAGGCTGAGTGGGGATCTTACCATCAATTTCAATACTTTTTCTGCGCTCGTTTCACTTAAGACTGCTTAACGCTGTGCTTAGTGTGTTTTTAATGAAATGATTTACAAGTTACAGTCATTTTCACCACAGTTAAAGTCTGCCTACTCAATATCCTCCCACTAGGCGAGAGCTTCCCCGTCCACCAAGGTTTGTAAATCACCAGAGAGCCATTACCTTGTTAAATTGCACTGAGGCAGATAGCCTGTCTGATGTCTGCTGATATGCTTTTATGGAAAGGAAGGAAACCGCACATGGACAAAAAAATAAAATTATAGTCAGACTGAAAGCATATATACAGATTTTTTTTCTGGTGAGGAAATGTGTTTGCAAAACCTCAAATTGTGCGAATTTGAACTGCATGTCTACTTTTATTGTCTGCACACTGTGTAAAATATAAGCTTATAAGTGTGTGCCTAATGTGTGCCTGGTCTCATGAAATTTTATGGAATAAACACAACTTAAAATGTATATAACACGGTCGTTGTACATAAAGGAAGAGGAATAAGGACAGGTTACGTGGTGGGGACACAGCTGGAAACATGTTAGGTGTTAAGGTGGGCAGATACATCTGCTCTCCACGCTTGATAACCTTGGTTTAGTTCCTGAATCATACAAAAAGGTTTCTGAGTGTGTTTTCTCTAAAGATTTTATTTTTTAATCATGGGCAACCAACCAAAACAAATATCTTCATTCATCCTTATTTATCCGGTGGAAAGTTAATCGTTAGCTAACAAGTGAATATACAGAGTCAAATTTGTGCTGCTGTCTTATAATCCTTTCACAACGGAGGAAAGTCATTTTTATGTTTTTGTGCCTACGTCGTGCAAAATGCATTTCAGAGTCTATGCTCATTTTATGAAATAAAACGCCAACTGAAAAACATATTAGAAACAAATAAATCTTAAGCATGTTTCATGTTGAAGTCATTTCTTGAGCCAAAAAAATTTTCTTGTTTCAGCTTCTTAAAAGTGGTGATTTTCCTGCCTTTCTCTGTCTTATGGCACAGTAAACTGAATATCTTTTGCGTTTTGAACTTTTGATCGAACAAAACAAATAAGAAGACGTCATGTTGTCCTCTGGGAAACTGCGATGGACATTTTTCACTATTTTCTGACATCTTATCGACAAAACGACTAATCAATACAATAATCAGGGTATCCAAAGGCACCCTGGAGCGTCCCCCAGAGGTCAGAGTCTCAAAACGATGAACAAAGCATGTCTGTCAGAACCTCTTCTCTTGACTGCAAACACAAATCACTCAGCTTCGTCTGTGGTTTCCCCAATTATTCTGCAGGTCGTGCCGACTATTCTAGCAAGCTCACCCCAAAGCCTGCAGTTCAGGTGACCACACCATGAGGTCAAGTGGAGTGTTAGCGCACTCAAACAGGGTTTTGTAAACTATTTTGAAGACTTACTGCCTCACTCTGAAGCTGTTGAGTCTCCTAAGAAGAAACTCAGACAGTCTTTATAGATGAATCAATACTAGTTTTAGGTCAATTGAAGTTGTTTTGGATGAGCGCGTCAGCTAAAAGCCAAATATGTAAATGTAACGTCCTTGTTTGTTTCCCTTCCTTTGTCTTGATTTCAGTGTTTGGGTTTCTCCACCTGTCTTTATCTCCCTCATGTCCATCTCTTTGTCTCTCTGTCTCTCTCGCTGTCTCCCGACAGTCTAACATTAATGTGAGAACCCATCTGTTTTCATGCTTTCCAAGCTGTCTAATCTCTTCTCTTAGCAGCACTTGGTCTTTTTTTCTCCCCTCATCCATCTATCCATCCACCCATCCACCCATCCACTCCCACACATTCCCTCCAGGGTATCTGTGGGTCCTTAAAAGGGTCTTAAAAGAAATTATCTAGAATTAAGGCATTAAAATGTATTAAAATATCTTGTACTGGCTACAGTTATCAGATGAGTTGTGTTCACCATGGAATGACAGGTTCCTTTGCTCTAAATGTTCACGCTCAGATTAATACAGGACAGGATTAGCTGTACATTTTTCTTTTGTCATTGTATCTGCTTTAATAAACACAACTGGGCTTTGTGTCCCTTAACAATTAATTTCCTGTTTTGCTTTATCTTTATCTAGGCAGTTATAGTTGCAGAACTCTCATTAGCTCTGCTCCGCTGGAACCAGGCTGGTTTCCCCAGTTTTGTTCCTTTACTTTGTTTTTTTTGTTTGTTTTTTAAATTTAGTCTTTCTATTCACTTCCATGTGGCTTTAAAAAAGTCTCTTAAAATGTGCCCACACTCTGTTGCCTCCTCTCTGTCTCCGTCTCTCTCTCTCTGTCACCTCTCATCTGTGCAGAGCAGGGTCAAATTAAACTGATATCAATGGCTTTCCATGCCTGAATAATGATAAAAGTCAGCTTGAGCTTTCGATCTACTGCAGAGAATCAGATCGTATTGATGTGACCCTGTGATTATGCCAGCAACATCAACATTTCATATATCACAGCTTTGGCTTTGATTTTTTCATCGTTTTTTGCATTATTTGTGAATAAGAACTTTTTTATAAATTAAATCCAAGGTCTCTTTCCCTGTATCCTCCTGCATCATTTCTACATTCTCATTTCTCTTCTCTCTACAACGTAATATCTACCACTCTGTCTTCATACTCTTTCTCCACCACATCCCTCTTTTTCTCCACCTCTACTCTTCTTCTTCTCCTAGGCCAATTTAATGATGATCAAGCTTTCTTGTCCATATGTGCTCCAGGGTTACCTGTTTAAAGTTTAAAGTAAAGAAAAGCATCCTTCTATCTTTGGTTATTCCTCTCTCTCTCTCTCTTCTGAATTTGCCATCTCTGATCTAACCGTAGTACAGTTTCTTCTCTGCAGTGTGGCGGCCATCACTGTGAGATGTTGTCACTCATCATTTTCTTCTTCTTCTTCTATCTCTCATCACGCTGTTTGCCCATGCCTCGCTCCCGCCGCTCCCTCCACCCATTCATTTTTGTCAAGTCTAAACTCTCCGCAGACTGGTGCATGCTGTGCAGTGTTGGAACGTGGTGGTGAGGAGTCCTGATTTCTCTCCTTTCCTGTCTCCTCTCTTCAATCAACTCTCTTATTTCTTTCCCTTTCCATTCCCGTTCTAGTATATCCTTATTTTTCTCTGTACTCTCATCCCTCCATCTCTCGCTGTCTCAGCTCTGAAGCACACTGTCTGCGCTTTGCTGTCCGGGGCCAACTGCAGAGATGACTTGCCGCTCCATCTCGATGTATCATTTCTAAAGTGGAGCATTAAGGAATTTTCAGTCACTCATTTCCCTCCATTCTGGCTCACTTTTTAGATCCCACCATACTTTTATTTTACTTTCTTAATCTGTCTCTCCTTCCTTCGCCTTTCCCTTCTTGGCTGGACAATTACAGTAAACAACCAAGCAAGAATTCTTTGGAAGGTCATGTGTGGGAGATGGTGAAGTTCCATGTCAACCCAAAGGAGCAGAACGAGTAAAAAAATAAAAGTACTGTCTATGACAAGTAAACAAATCATATTGAAACAGCTTTGGAAACTATAATCACAACGATGTTTGTGTGAGTTTGACACCAGAAACCGCAGTCCACATATCCTACCAACAGTCAACGCTGGTTTCTTTTACCCATGATCTTTCCCTCAACTAAAGCTGCACTAATCAATATTTTCATATTGCAATAGATCAAGTGACTATGTGTAATATGAAAGGAGTGAAAGCCAAAGAGAATTATCCCCCAACTCTGCAGTTCCCTTCAGCTCTAAAGAACGTTTTAGCGTCTTTCAGCACATTGTTTTGGTTTTCTGGCCCACAACTTCACTGTTTTAACGTTCAACTTTACTGTTTCCACCAACAACAGGCCGTTGTTTTCAGAATACCTGTGATAATCTCATGGTATGCTACCTACCCAGCACCAAACGGCAGACAGACAAAGTTAGCAACTAGCTGGTGAATATAGTGGAGCATTTAGCAGCTAAAGAGTCGGATATTTCCCCTAGGGAGCTGTTGGAGAGCAAAAAGAAGAGTCAATATTGGACTTACATTTGTCACTTGGGCAGAAACACGACTCTAAATGAATGTTAATGTTGCTCCTGGACGTGTAAATAGGAAATTGTTTGCTAACATTTGTTTGTTCGCCAAAACATTTTCTAAGGTGATAAAATGTCAGTTTTGTGTTTACAGCTTGTTGCGCTGCCCCCATGTGGCCAAACAAAATCAGTGAATGCAGGTTTAAGAAAGTACCTTATATTTTAAGCATGACCATGAGCATTCCCTAATCTCAGCCTTTAGTGATTATTGTGCCTAAACTTAACCAAATGTTAACCACAGTGGCAGATCAGAAAACAGTCATATGAAAAATGCTCTTTTGCATTTTCAAATCCATTGAAAAATAATGTTGTCCTGCCTATAAGGCCTCGAATGCTCATATGGGGAAAAGGTTTGTTTGTTTTGGAGAACTTGTTGGGATTTTTCTGTCCCAAAACAATGCAAGTAGCATGTATGGATGACTGTGGACATTATCATATGGTTTATCTTGACACTGTATTCACTGTATTATTAGAGTCAAAAATGCTATCTCTTCTTTCTATCTGCTACTTTCCTCCCAAAATGGTTGTCTCCTCTTTCCCCAAAAGACAAGATCTCCATGTCTCCCCCTCTTCCATCTCCCTCCATCTGCTGCATTTTGAAGAGAACACATGGTCGAAGGGTTGAATTCTGAGCTCCCATCACCCTCCTCTCTGTCTCTTAACTCTCTGCTTTCCAAAGTGCAGCATCTGCTGTGCATCTCGGACCACTGCAGTGGGGAGTTTCTGCTCTATCTCACTCCCCCCTCCTCCTCCTCCTATTTTCTCCCATTCCCCCACCTCCTCCTCCTCCTCCTCCTCCTCCAATACTCTTCTCAATTCCCTCCAAAGTTGAGGTCGGCCTTTAAGTGTTCTATCATTTCAGAGAAGAGCCTCACTTTCTATCTCTCTCCTCTCTACTGTGGTTGAAGCTCCATCTGGAGTAAAGACTCGCTGATCTCTCCATTTGTCCTTCCCACCCTCATTCTCTCTCTCGCCTCTCTGTTCTCCAAATTGTCTGTTGCAAAAATGTTGGCCCTCTGCAATGAAAACTTCTCGGCCTGTATCCGTCTCCACTCTCACCATTCTTAACTCCATCTCTCCATCACTTCACTTCTGCTGTTAAGTGTTGTGTTAGGGCACGAGGGAGTCTTTCCATCTCTCTCGCCGTCCTTCTCTCCAGTTCTCCAACTCTTCCTTCCATCTGTACCACTCTCTCCTCTTTGCACTCCCAAGTACCAAGTCTGTTGTGTGATGTTGGACCATTGAAAAGAGACGGAGCTCACATTTTAGATTGTCAGGCTTAAAATTGTCTTTATTATTTGACTTCAACTATCATTTGGAGGCATTTTTTCATCATGTCAAATAAAAAATAAAATGTCTTTTTATTGCAATCACAGCCTAGTACTGTCCTGTCTTTATACTTAAACTAGCTGCTGTGAATGCTCCTTTTCACTCTTGACAATGTTTTGAACCATGGGTTTGAGCCAACACAGTCAAAAGTAATCATTAGTACCAAAGCACCATATTTATAATGTCAGTCTTTGTTTACAGTGTCAATTTTTTCCCACCACAAGCCGTCCCTCTCACCCCTTTTTTCTTTCCAAAATACAGGGTCTGTTGTGTGATGTTGGACCACTGAACCAAGGAGTGGGAAGTCTCTCTTTTCAAAATATCATTATAAGCCGACCTGGCTTACCAGCCAGTTAGGCCATAACTAGCACAAAATGGATTAATGAGTCAGTTTTTCTTTGTAAAGTAGCTGTTTGAATTGGACACGCTGACGCACTTTACCCCATCAGACTCGGAGGTTTGTTTTTGTCTTCTGTTTTCATTTTCTGCACTTATTGAGCACTTTTGGCACAATGCAATATTACAATAACACGTTGTTTGCGATCTCTGTTCCCTAATGTCTTTGTTTGGGGCTTTTTCTCTTGAAGAAAGCTTTTGACCCAGTGTGTACAAAGTAATTATTAGTGTCTTGTTCAGCAAAGATGCAGCAGCAAACATCGTTATTGCAACCCTGTCTCCTAAAAATGACATTCACATGAAACTGATAGGCAACACTGTATTTTAGTGCAGTTTCCCTAAACTATCGCTCCTGGAAATTGAAGGTTTAGTGGTTATATTTAAGCAAATCAAAGCAGTTGAAATTAGGGAGAGATTGTGGTGTTTTGAAAAAGTCTTGAAGACATTTTAAATATGTGACCAAAACTACAATCCAAACCGTGACCAGTTGTTTTCGTAGCCTAAACCTAACAGTAAAATAATTGTCTCTGTTGTCAAAGACCTGTGCTTAATATCCAGCTGCCCAACCCTACAACATCTCTGTGGTGTAGGAATGTCACACTTTCTGGACTGGAAAAAACGATGCCAGTGAACATAATCTAGACAGCATTTATGTTCCCTCCAAAACATATTTGGCAAAACAATTAGTCATATATTTGAACATATTCTGTTTCTCTGTCCCCGCTCCCCATATCTCTCTCCATCCCTCCCTCCCTCTCACCTCTCTTCTCTCCAAAGTACAGGGTCTGCTGTGCAGTGTTGGACCATTGCAGTGAAGAGTTGTCGCTCTCGGCCACCCGGCAGGTCAGTGTCACCGTGCCCCCCACGGACACCGTCTCATCTGAGGTCACAGGCTGCAAGGGGTCGTCGTCTAGGTAACGGGAGAGAGAGGAGGGGGGGAAAAAAATCATAAGACAGAGCGATAGAGAGGCAACAGAGACAAGTCAGGGAGACACAGCGCTTATATGAAAATACAAGCAAAAATAGTAGCACACACCAACACACAAATCAGATAAACCCACAAAATGCATTACGCGCCTCGCTCTCTCTCTTTCTCTCTATCTCCCCCCGCCCATCTCTTTCTCTGCTTGTCAGATTATCTATATATCTCTATCTGTCTTTCTGAAAGCAAAGACACAATGCACGCACACACACAGACATGCTGTCAGAGGGACAAAAAAAGCAGACAAATGGCTATCTGGTTGTATGTCTGTGAGGCCAATGTAAGAGCGATGAGTCAGTAGCAGCCCTGGCATCCAGAGACTGCACGACCTGAGGGACCAGCAAAGATGAAGAGACCGCGGCAGACAGCGGCTCTCGACAGGTCAAAGCAACAACAAGAGCACTGTCTCATACCTCTAATGGCTTTGTAACCCTCTTTTGTCAATATCTGTGTCAGTTTTTAACGCCATGCATATGTATCGGCTGGTACGGAACAAGCTCAAACGGGACAGGCATTATGAAAATGAGCAGGTCAGAGGGAAAGAGAAAGAGAATACAAATGACCCAGCATAATGAAGGGATTCTAAAGGCTGGAGCTGGAGCTGGAGCTGGAACACCACAAAAACCACTGAGCAGTGAACTGTCTGGGTGTGTAACAGTATTAAAATTGGCTCAAATTATGGTATTTAACAGCACTCCCTTGATAACGGGTGATGGTGCAGGCTAATTCTGCTCCCTGCATTCAATGAGGGTGGCAGATGATTACGTGAATCAGAAGAAGAGATGTACACTAAAATATGCAGCCCCTCATTATGGCAGGTAATGTCGAACACGGCCACTACGGCGCTTTTTGCCATGTTAAGTTGTTGCGACTTTGAGTGCACCAAGCCATGCTTTGCGCTCCCCTCCCTTCCTGCTCACTTCAGTGCTCGCTCAACCTAATCTCAAGCAAAACAAAAATATGGTATAATTGATGACAAGACCAAGCCAACGGAGGGAACATCTCATAAGAAGATATGCCTCAAAGCGGTCTCCTCACCCCTGAAAATATGGCGTGTATAAATAGTTTAATTGGAACCAAATTGTCAAGCGGGAGACAGGTTTATATTCGGCGTGGAGTGTTATCGCATCCTTGCACCGGCGGTGGAATTGATTTTTTTTTTGTAGGAAGAACATCTGCTTAAGTGCGCTTCGGCGGAACTCCCATCAAGACATGAAAGAGGGGGGGGACACGAGACGAGAGGATGCAGAAGAGGAGGCGAGCAAACTAACTGCATGTAGCATCAAAACCACACATTTGCAGAACATGAGCTGAGAGCAGCAGGCAGCAACGATGGGCATCCCTTTTTTGTAATTTTGAAGCTGGATGGCCAGTTCAGCATCTCAGAAAACAGAAGTTATTAGAAAAGAAAAACACACCCTTAGGTTTGCCTCTGGGCTGAGAGGAGTCAGAGCCACAACAGCTCTTAAAGGTACAGCCGCCGTTTGCCAGTAGGCTCCAAACAGCACTCAGAGACTTCCAGAGCCCTTCGTGTAAGAGTAAGTCACTCCCTCGCTCTCTGTGGTGTTTTACTGCAGCCCTGACCTTGTGGTTAGTTTATCTAAGCACCATGATGGCGGAGGGCTGAATGTGTGGTCAAGTGCACCACGGATTAGTGTCTCCTTTAATAGCGTCTTGGGCTAATTCTTGCGGCTGATCGCAAGAGCTCCTCTACTTGGCATGAACACTTTGGGTAAATTGGCTGTCCCAGTGCATCATTCATCAAGCCAACCACAATGAGCTCCGACAAGTTAGCCAAACAGAGTGCTGGCATTTCTGACCAAGAACAACCTGTGTTCAAGGCTCAGAGTGACATTTTTGCTGGTGAAACAATTTCAGTGGTCAATTAGTGGCTCTGCAGTGAAGGACAGAATTTGAGGAGATATCTGCTTTTTAAGTGGACACATTTTTACAGAACTATGTTCACAATATATAATACTTAGCCGTTCCCATTGTCATACTATGCTGAATTCATTGAGCTGCAGGGCCTTGTAATTTTACCCTTAAATTTCCTTTTAAATATCTTTAAAGTATGTATTAAGAAAACATTTTTCCACACAACATCACATATAGTGTTCTCTATCTGCTTGTCCGATCGTTTTTTTATTAAATTGGTAAAATATTCAAACCCACAATGTCATGTTTTTCTTATGGTTTCTGCATTATATTAAATGGAGATATTCTTGGTAAATTAAATCATATTTTACACATTTCTTCTAAATTTCAGCCTGAAATATTAGGAGTCCTGGGAAACTATGGAATCTAAAATTGGAAACCACCACAAATTAAATTAGGTCTTGTGGGCTCAAACTATAAGCTTGCCCTTGTAATAAGTAATGACCCATCTGGTCCTGAAGAGCTGAAGAGGATAAATTCCATAAATTAAGTGGCAACAAATGTGTCATTTCTACACATTTGTTTGTCTTTTTATTATTTGGACATTTCAGCGTCTTTTATTTTCATTTCAAATCACTGATCTGGGGAACCGGTGGCCTAAAGGGTTAGGTAAGTGAGAAGGTGCCTGGAGGATTACCCATTAGATCCATGAACTGGCAGCACTTGTAGCTTGTTCATTACCACTGCTGGAGTGCCTTCGAGCAAGGCATTTGACCCCCAGCTACTCCGGTAGAGCTCATTGGCCAACACATCAGACTGTGCATGTAGTGAGTTACAAAAAGTTTCTATATCAATTCATGCAAGCTAATAAATAAAGGTTAATCTCACTCTTATTGAACATAAGGCCTAAAATGTTTAAATGATAATTAAACGGCACTCTGCATCATAAATCTAAAGCTCCACTAATGCATACAAATCACTTGATGTTGTACAATATCCGTCAAATTTTAATCACAGATTTATCACAGTTTGGTTTACTTTAGTTGGAGCAATGTGTGGGTAGAATTTAACCGCATCAGGATTATGCATCAATGTTTTAGCAATATTTCAAAGCGTTCGTAAGCCGTCATTATATGGTCAGATGGGCGGGGTTAGCTGCAGTGGGCATTAAGATGGGCGCCAGAGAGATTAGACTATTTGATGTAAGATAAAAGTTTCTGTGGTTGACGAATTTAATGACACATCCCAACTGTTCTAATGGCACACCCAACCCATCCGCCGGTCCAAACCGGTTTACACAAACACTACAGAGTCACTCGCCAGTAGCATACGACCCCTATAAGCCTCAGATACAGATACAGCTGTTCTTCTTACCTTTGAAGCTACTTAAGAGCAAAGTTAAAGGGGGGAAATTAAGTTCAGCCAGAGTTTAAACGGTTAAGTCAGGCTAAACACCCGAGCTGCAAAAATGAAAGGAGAGACCTATCTATCCTTAGCAGACGTTAAGTTAAACACTGTGGCTTGCTCTTCTTTCTTCTTTTCTCACATCCACTCCTCCACTCCCCCCCCTCAAGCTGTAAGCCTGTGGAAGACACGGGTATTTAAAGCAACACAATTTACACTTTCCCTCGCCAGCAACAAGGTGAGAGAACGCAGAGGTAGAAGGCTGACTGGGATACCAAGTCAACAGAGGGAGAGAGGAGGAGAGAGAGAAAGATGGATGGATAAGGATATGTAGAGGAGGGTGGGTGATAAAACATTTGTGAAAAAATGGGAGGGAGAGGAGAGAAGGAGCCAGTGAGACAACAGAGGAAGAGGGGGAGGACTTAAAGGAATATTCTCTATGTTTTTTTTTTGAAAAGAGGCTTATTTGCTTTCTTTCTGAGAGTTAGATGAGAAGATCGATATCCATCTCATGCCTACGCGTTACATAAAGAGTTGCTTAACCTAGCATAAAGATTGGATGCAGGTGGCAAATAACTAGCCTGTCCAAAGAGAAAATACACCAACCAAGTGCTCACTGTTAGGAGTTCCTTCAGTTCCTATCAAGAAGCAAACAAATGAACACATGGCATCTTGTTTGTTTATTCCGTCCATAAACAGAAATGTAAAAATGACAATTTGTGGTAGCTAACTAACTAACTAACTAACTAGAGG